>CAJOBZ010000015.1:2555000-2817500 GCA_905332375.1 Pieris macdunnoughi
TACATAATATGGTCTTGAAGCCGAAGGACCTGGGTCAGATTTCTACAGAAAAATAATTGTCTCTTTTTGGTGGACACAGAGAGATGACCACCTACGTCTTGTCTACGTTAGGCTTCAGAACTAAGCCTTATTGTATGTGTTAATTTTTTATATTCAGGCTTGATTGAAGAGTTGGTACATCGTCTGGGCAGCACCGAGAATAGCGATGATAAATGTACAGTGCCATCTGTATCTACCACTGTCAGTCTTCTAACCACGCTCTGCCGCGGCTCTGAACAAATCACACATGTATGTATGCCTTTTTCATAAGGATCATTAAGAGTGTTTCATACAAATATCAATATGTTTTTCGTTTTAGGATTTAGTACGTCAGGACCTTTGTTCGGCTATAGAAGCAGCTGTTCAGTCAGATGAACGCTGGAGTTTGGAGTGTATGCGTTTGGTCGATTTATTACTCGTACTGCTCTGCGAAGGGCGTCAAGCTATACAAACGTAAGTCGACTAAATATACTGAATGTTATGTTTTTTACATACAAAATTGAATTAATAGTACACTTGTATCCAATTGTGTATATAACTACATACTTTCAAACTTTGATTCAAACAAGTGCACCAATATGGTTCAGGCTTAATATTAATGCTTAATATATTGGAACTAACATAATAATAACCATATGGAATTATGATTGTCTGCTTAAATCAATAAATTATTATTATTATCTATTATCGAGTTCGAGCTTAGGACATCGATTCTCTGTTTATTATTATGTCTCTATATACATATATAAAAATTTAATTTAATTTTTTGGATAATTTTTTTATTAAATTTTAATTTAATAAAAAAATACAACCCTTAACTTTCACCCCTCTACGATCAACCCCTATTTTTATTTGTTAATTTAAAACTTATAACTTGAACTCAGAGGTTTATCTAGAGAAAAATTTACAGAAAAACCTAAAAAGTTTTCATTCCTGAAAATCGAACAGTCTCCGGGGTAGCATAGCAAAATGTTCCTTGTTGATATGTACTAAACAGGAGGCTAAGTAAAATCACATTAAGGAGAAACGAAGTTCGCGGGGGCAGCTAGTTACTATATATAAAGATTGCAAAATTAAATTTTTGGTACATAGCAGGAATACAATTCAATATGTTTTTCTTTTTAAATTAAATTTAATTTTATGACAATTACAGTGGGTTAAACCGCAACAGTTCAACTGCCGCAAGCAGTAGTTCCTCGGTAGTGGGGTCCTCAAATGTGTCTGCAAGTGGTGAGGGGGTGAGGGACAAGTCCCACCGGCAGCTGATCGATTGTATAAGGGGAAAGGACACCGATGCGCTCATGTCAGCTGTCAATACTGGCGCGGTGGATGTCAATTTTACCGATGACGTGGGACAGACTCTTCTTAACTGGGCGGCAGCGTTCGGAACGAGGGAGATGGTGGAGTTCCTATGTGAAAAAGGTATTTGGCTTTGAAATTGGTAAAGCTTTCGATTACCCTAACAAATCTTATTTTGAGAAATATATCTCCGGAAACTGCTAACTATAAAGTTAACTAAAAGGTAATGGATAATGTAATTTATTTAATTATTATGCTGTACTATAATATCGCTTACATTTAGTTCTCGGTCTAGTTAAATATTATTTTTGTATATAAGTAATTTTAATTTGACCGGAATTAGACTTACGGACAATATTATTTATATATGCTCTCAAACATCACACCTGTTAAAATGAGGATAATCAAATACTTATGAAATATGTAAGAAAAAGGATACACACGTGTGAAAATGACATAAGACTATGCGAACTTAAGAAGACGCATCGCTAACCAGATTCATGCAACTTCCTCACAATATTGCAGCACACAACTCCCAAGGGAACTCTTTGTATCGATGAAGTCGCATGGGTCCGCCAAGCATCCGCGAATATACAATGTAAAAACATTAATAGCAAATGGGTAGAAATATAACTAAGCAAAAGAAAACAATAATAATAGTAAATATTTAACAATTCAAGGTTGCTAACACAAATCGCCGAAAGGTCTCTATGCTGAAAATTAGTCATTTTTCATCACAGTTTTATTGTAAAGCCGACAATCTGTTAACTGGACCATTAAACGATGAGTTCAGATTTTAAACAGGCGTTTAAAATGAGTTGAACACCCATTGTTTTTTATTTAAAAATATTTTACCATACCAAGATCAGACAGCCATCAAACTGTGATCGCCATCATTGTGTTGATCCAGCTTTATTGTCAATGATGCAATTTGGTTGTGGTTTCACCTTAAACCGTATTTGATTAAATAATGTAAATATTAAATTTGCACGTAAGTCTTTGGAAGTAATAATAATAATAAAAACCCTTTATTCGCTGACCTTTTCAACTTACATGCTATTCTTATTAAGCAGTATTATTCTTAATTCTAATTTACATAGATACATTAATAATTTATTAGCAACCACTTTGGTCAGGTTGTCTGTCGACATAGGCCTCCCCCAATTGTTTCCACGTCTCTCTATCTTTGGCAGACCTTCTTCATCCTTTTGGAAGATCGTCCTCCCATCTTTTAATTTGACCTCCTCGTTTTCTTTTCCCGTTCCTCGGATACCACTCTATTACATCCTTAGACCATTTTTCTTTGTTAGTTCCCATTATATGTCCAGTCCCGTTCCATTTAAGTTTTCTTATTTTTTGTAGCACGTCACTGGCGTTTGTTTTTTTTTTCTTATTTTTGAAGCTGTCCATCGATCCGGTAGTCCTATATTAAGCATGCTTCTTTCCATGCTGCGTTGACAAACTACTAGCTTTCGATTGTTTTTGCTCGTCGTAGGCCAAGTTTGACATCCATAAGTAAGACATGGTAAAATATAAGTCTTTGGAAGTACTTACATCTGAATCGCTTAACTACTATTTCGATTTGACAATTTATTGTATTGTTGAATTTCAATTAGACTCTATTTAACGAGAAAGGCCATATAAGATTACATTGACCTAATTAAGTAGAGTTTATGCAGGGCACGGTTTTCCAATAAACAGTTATATTTTTTGACAGTGTTAGCCTAATTGCTATCCGCGCGACCCGCTACCTGTATTGTCAATCGATGTATCTATTATGTGCGCCATTAATACTCATTGCTCTTAAAGTGAGAAAAGCATCAAATTCAAAAATCATTTATTCATATAGGTAACAAAATTTACACTTATGAACGTCAAAAAATTATTATATTTTAATAAGTTTTCAAATCAAGGGCGTAGAACGGAAAAGAAGATCTGGAAATAAACTCATTTCATATCACGTGCAATGTCTAAAAATCTAACTCTGTATTTTCTTCAGGGGCGGACGTAAACCGTGGCCAACGAAGCTCTTCTCTCCACTACGCAGCATGCTTTGGTCGACCTGCTATTGCCAAAGTCCTCCTCCGGTATGGAGCCAACGCCGACCTTAGAGATGAAGATGGAAAAACGCCGCTCGACAAAGCGAGGGAAAGGCACGATCAAGGTAAACGGACCGGTCAGTTTTGCATTTTCATTATCACTTATCCTCTAACCCTATAAAATCGTACCACGAACTCACCTTGCCCTATTTGATTTATCTGAGTTCAATAATATGTTAATGTCACTCCAAATTGCATAATTATATGTACATACTTTTTGTTTTTGTGCGGTCTGTGGTCGTAATTTAAATCCCGGTTGTACCACAATGGACCTTCCTTCTATGTGCTAATTATGTATATACACTTGTCAAAAAAATCGCACCTTTCTTAATATTCTTGTCAAGCGATTATAACTTCTAAGATACTTCTTGTACCCTATCATTATTAGTATCATTTAAAAGCTCAACTAATAAGCTTTCAAAAACATAATCATTTGTTTACGGAAAATTAAAAACCACAAATCGCCAGCACTTTGATTAAAAAGTGGCAATGTACGCGTTTGGAGGCTCACTAATTTACCACCAGGACGCGTATAAAAGGGGTAAAAGTCAATTATGGGTTATTCGCTATTCAGACGTCACAGAGGTCACACCTGAAGAGCTTCGACAAGAAAAACCCAGTGAAAATGGATACCATGGCAGAAGAAGCAGCTCAAGCGGTGGCCCGTACCCCCCGCAAACCGGACTACGGCAGGTTGAAGTTGCTCGGCAACTGAAAATCAGCCGATTTCGAGTGCAACAGGTATACCAACGGTTCCAAGAGACTGGAGGTTACATCAGGAGACATGGATCGGAGACATCGCTCACTACCGTCAGAGATGACGCACATTGTGTCGACGCCTTTGGGAACCGCCTTCTCCAACGCTGTGGAGCTGCAGCAGCGGCCTCAAGCTATTCGAAGGACAGCAGACAGCGTCTTCACTATCAGAAGAAGGCTGTGTGAGAAGAATTTGCTGCCCCAGAAAGCTGCTACAGGCCCCCCAATTGACTGCCATCCACCGGAGAACATTAAGCGATTTTAGGAAACGCACGTGCCGTGGACATTCGACCAGTGGAGGAATGTCCTGTTCTCCGACGAAACCCGAGTGTGCCTGTACACCAACGACTTGCGTAAGAGAGTCTACAGGCGACCAGGGGAGCGTTTCACACCACCCCCCTGCACCGTGGAAACCGTCGGGTATGGAGGAGGATCCTGTATATTCTAAGGCGGCATTTCTATCGACGGCAAGAAGACCTCGTGTGCGTTTCCAGAGCTGGAGATGGTCGTGGCCAGGGTCTCGACTGTCTACCGGTATATACCGAGATTTGGAGGAGCATTGGTCCCATTGAGGTTTTGTCGGTCCAATTCGAGTTTCGATACCGGTGCCACACACCTTGATTGTCAAGGACTACTTACTCAGTTATCAAGGTTATGACTGCCAGCAAAAGCCCCGACCTCAATCCTATCGAGCACCTCTGGGACGAGCTGAAGCAGTCAGCCGAATCCAGCTCCTGCCACTCTCGATGAGTTTCGAGATGCCGTCATCGAGGATGGGACAACATTCCCCAGGAACACGTCGTGACGCTCATCAGGTCCATGACTGACCGCTTGGAAGCTGGTCGGAGGGCTAGAAGAGGCAACACTAAGTTTTAAGACTAATTTTTAAGGATTGTTATTGTTTATTTTTAATTTTTGTATTGTTCCTTTTCTTTGTAATTTTGATCAGAATACACATTGTTTCACATTTTCCCAGAATTTTCTTTTTTTATGGGGGTGGTGGCCAATTTCCTACCGTTTTCAAATAAGGGATTTCATTAGCTTTCAAATGATACTAATAATGATAGGGTACAGGAAGGATCTTCGGAGTTATAATCGCTTGACCGATTAGAAATCGATTTTTTGAAGTGTATATATGTAACGAACAAGTGTTCGTACGGTGAGGCCCAAAAAAATGCGAGGAAACCTTTGATCTCCTACTTGCCCATCAACGAGCGATAATGAAAGAATGTCATGGAATCTGAGACTTAAAACGGATATACTTTTTTGTAAACAAATTTTCAGGAGTTTCGGTACAGAGAATAAAATTGACTCTTTTTACTAATTTTAAATAAAAAGTCACAGGGGCTAGTAAATGTTATTTTAAATAACAATACCATACAGTACTTTTCACCTATTATGAATGGTAAGGGTCATTACTTTTAGCTTTCATAGCTAAATTTTTGTAACATTTTATAAATATCCACCATTTTACACAGGTCATCGTGAAGTGGCAGCCATTTTGCAATGCCCCGGAGAATGGCTTGTTGTTAGCAATCAAGATTCGCCGGCTTCATCCAACGATGATGATTTCCCTGACACCGGTGATAGGGAAATGGCTGCAATTTATTTAGAGTAAGTTTAATTGCTTATCTTGCATACCAGCGCTTTATGAGACGATTTAGTATTTATCACGTATATTGATAAATTAATTGAATATCGTGATCCATGCTTGTCTCACTTACTTTTTATTCTTGATCTGAAAACCTTAGAAACATGGTTCTAGCGATTGCTTAGGAAAATAATATGCAAAGCGTTTCTGCCATGACGGGGCGTTTACGGGACTCAAATTGCGTCAGATGTAGAAAAATCAAGAGCAGTGTTGGTCAAGTGGCTTCAGCGTGCGACTCTCATCCCTGAGGCCGTAGGTTAGATCCCCGGCTGTGCACCAATGGACTTTCTATTTGCACATTTAACATTCGCTCTAACGGTGAAGGAAAACACGGTGAGGAAACCCACATGTCTTAGACCCAAACAGACGACGGCGTGTGTCAGGCACAGGAGGTTGATCACCTACTTGCCTATTAGATTTAAAAATGATCATGAAGTAGATTCATAAATCAGAGGCCCAGGGTTAAGAGGTTGTAGCGCCAATTATTTATTTTATAGAATAATCAAAGTTATTTCAAATTTATTTTCAGTCGTCTGGTACCAGTGTTCTGTTCGCGGTACATAGCAGCGGGCGGCGTAGGCGTAAAACGTGCGTGTTTATCGCTCGTACGCAAAATGGTGCACTACGCACCCTCACAACGTCTGCGTACGCTGTCCACGCCCCGAACTGCGTCGCTTCTGACGAGACTTATAGCAAGAGTTCTCGATACACAGGTAAAATAGATTTTTTTTATCAAACTTATTTTTTTAGCAGTCTATGTATAAATGAACTTTTAATGCAAAAGTTCTTGAAAAAGTCGATTGAACCCCCCCAGGGTAATATAGAACTTCATAAATTTTGAAAACTATGAATTGGAAAACTGGTATACATCTAATAATTTCACTCCATGATTTATCGGTGCAGAATTTCAGTTCTCTGAATTAATTTAAAATACGATAAGATTGTTAAGTTCATAGCATGTATAGCCATCAGTAATTTCTATACAACTAGGAGGATCTCGATACCGGACGTCGAGCACAGTCGCGGTATCTGCGCAGTCGCTATATCCGCCCGCCCGTGGTAAAGTTACGATGGTGTGAACGCTCCTTCCTCTTATTGTTTTAATATCCCTCGCACGGGTTAACTCCAGATATTTACTTGAAACAGAATAAATTCGTGTTAATTTGTTGTATATAAATATGCTAGTACCATTAACATATTTTTGTCATTCATGAATCATAACTAAAAAGTCGATACAACACACCATCGAATTTTACCCGCATTCAGTGAATGTGCCCTTATCATTTCATAGATAATAGGAATTTCACAATTCTTAATATTAGTAATTTTTCCTCGCATGTTCCTCTACGCATTATCACGTTACTATCAAACACTTTATACTACTTAAATAGTAGTATGAAATAGTAATTGAATTTCTTTCGACTCTAATTTTGCGCCACTCTTTATGGATTTAAATATATTTGGTTTCCCTAGGATGATGATGACGGACATTTAACCGTGCTTGGTATAGCAGAGGAACTAATGATCAAAGCGGCCGATATCTACTTGGAGCAATTCGCAAGATTAGGCGTTTTCAGCAAAGTGGACGCGTTGGCTTCTGCCTATCCACCGCCTGCCACTGAGAACAATGCTACTGTGATAGCTGCAGGTTTGTTCTTAATAAATAATATATAACGTAAATATATGACATAGTGTCAAATTTTATAGAAAACTATTGAAATAAAACACATTTTGACACGTATTATAATTAAAAGCGAAACAATGAAACATGGTTCAGACACATATAGTCATAAACATAAAAGGAAATGGAGGAATTGATTATATAACTTGCTGATTCGTGGTTTTTATGGCCAATGTAACTTGATATGATCCGTAATCAATTCAAACAAACAAAAATCATTTATTCATGTATGTAACACAATGTACACTTATGAACGTCAAAAAGTAAGAAATATACTTTAATGCTTCCAATTCAGTGGTCAAATCATACATTTGGTCACTGCTTTATTGTGATAACGCACATAGAAGCTACACCCGAGGAAGCTGGTTTCGTTCCAGACGTAATTAAAGTATCTTTATGGAAGGCCTTGTACGCCAATTAAGAAAAATCAGTACAACAGACGCAGAAACCTAGGTTCTTAGATTACAAAGCTATACATATGATTTTTATCGTTAAAGGACCATCAAGCGAACAACCCGGCGAAGACGCATCCAGCCTGGCAAATGGTACAGCATACTCTTGGGGCGAATGGTCGTTGTGCCGAGGACGGGACGCCCTCTACGTGTGGAGTGACGCGGCCGCCCTCGAGCTAAGTACGGGCTCTAACGGCTGGTTTCGTTTCCTGTTAGATGGGAAATTGGCTACCATGTACTCTAGCGGCAGTCCCGAACATCAGACTGATAATACTGGTACGTTCTTATTTTGATAATAAGCTTTACGTTTTACAACCATACAGGTATTTGCAATGTAAATGACACCATGCAATATGATTTGCTTGTGTGTTCATTTTCATTATATCTTATTATATTCACTTAAGTTAGTTCGCATTCAGACCTCGTACCGGGCGCGACTCTTATCCCAATCTCATCTTACCCCATTAGTTTAGTCCATTGCTCATTAAATAAATAATTATCCCTTTAAATATCTTAATAATTTATCCCAACCCCGAACATTGGTCCTTCGAGCCGGATCTGAACCAGCGACCTATGGATACGAATAATAAATTAAGGAAAGCATTCTTAAAGACGATTTAAAACTTTAAAGGTTAAAATCCAATCAATTAAAGCTAATTAAAGATATTTTTTGTACAAATTGAAAATGTACTATTTGTAAATTCTGTGTCAGGATTAAGAAAATTCTGTAGGCTTTATGAGTAATTTATTTTCAGAAAATCGTGGTGAATTTATAGACAAACTTCAAAGGGCGCGTGCGTCAGTGAAAACTTCGGTGCCCCAACCAATTCTATCTAAGCCAAGCAATACAAAGCTTATACTTGGAAACTGGGTACTGTCTTGTAAAAAGTAAGTTAAGATATAGTCATATATATAGTTATAATATAATATAGTTATATTGTCTTTTATTGACATAACTTTTACACATATAGAAAACAATTTTTTTTAACGGATTGAAGTTATGTATTATTATAAATTTACAATTATTTTACATAATTTTAAATTTAACCGACGTTTCGCGTGCTTTACAGCGTGGCGTGGTCACGGTGACCGTAAGAAAAATTGTTTTCTTTAAGTTAATATATTAAAAAAATATTGATGTTTTAGTATAGTTACACTGAAACACAGTGAAATAATTAATATAAACAGTAATAAATAGGTCTTATCATTGAAAGCGATCTCGTCCAGCTGTTTGCATGTCTGCCTTTAAGTTTTTGGGAGATCTAACGTATCATCATAACTCGTAGAAGGAAGAAACCGTAATCTCACCTAAACATATATGTTTCATTTGTTTTTTTTTTAATTTGGACCACAAAATTAGGACAAACACATGATATAAATTGACATACATACAAAAATATAAAAAGCGGTGCCGTCCCTAAAACATGTGGACACGACCAGCGTAATCAAGGAAATACAATAAACGGTGTTAATACAAACAACTATAAAATGATCAACTAAAAACTATAAAAGAATTAAACTATTTGAACCAAGAAAAGAAATTATCGGTACTGTGTCCTAATTCTACTCTTAGCTAAGGCCAGAGAACCATGAAAAATGTCAAAACTCTGTGCAATATCATTATGGTAGCGACTACTACCATATATACTTATGGTTGGTATTTGTTACTGTTATTTATTTCAATAATGTATGTTACACAAAAAACCTAGATTTCTTCAAGGGTTTATTTTCTATTAATAATTTGTCCTAACCTTCCCAATTCATCCCTAATACTGAACTAATTTATTTAACACACTTCACACAGTACTTTATTACTTTTTTCGCTTTTCCATTTGTATCGTGTTTATCGCTGTATCGCATTCAAAACTGAATAATGATGTTTCGGCTCCTTATATATCCCTGGGAGCGATGTTCGAGAACTCTCTAGGCGGCGCTAACTAGTAGCGATCGCACAATTCTAGAACGTCGTACTAGCTATCTCTTTCGCACATTGCTCCGTCCTTGTCTAGGCTTCTAGAGTGCTCGGTCTAGCTTCAGAAGGTTCCGATCTTCCCTCTCTTGTATCGTTCCGTCCTTGTCCCACACCTAGAAAATCGTTCTAGAACATTCCTTCATCAAAGGGGTATAACCAGGCCTGAAAACGCCTGAAAACGGGTTTCCTGAAAAGTGTTCCATTCGACTACACGTGCTCTGAAACGGCCTGAAAAAATGTTTCAGGCTCCTGAAAACTAGGGTAACATTATGTAAATTACGATTTTCTAATATGTGATTGACCCTCCCTGAAACGGTCAGAAATCACATTTCAGCCTGCTGAAAAGTTCTCTAAGTAGTGGAAAAGTCTAAAAACATTGTAGTCGACCCGTCTTCGTAACAGTATGTTAAATTGTATGACCTAGTTTTAAATCAACAATAATAATCCAATGGCGTTACAAGCATGGGCTGTGGCTATTTGGATAAACTGATCAGCCTGCTGTGTCTGCCACACGACATCAATTGGGGCATAAAAATCCCACTTTGAGGGCGTTTTCGTGCGCCAGCAGGGTTCTACCGTTAGAGGTGCTCTCGACCCTGCTAAATCATTAATGAAATTAACTTGTCTCGTGGTTGTTTTCAGGGAGAAAGAACTTCACATACATAATACTGATGGGCAGCAGCAGACAACTATATTGCGAGAAGATTTACCTGGTTTTATTTTTGAGTCAAACAGAGGGACAAAGCACTCGTTCACTGCCGAAACGTTTCTTGGTATGTAATGTAAAATCTATTCACTATTAACAACTACAATTTATAAATACTGGAATATTAAAATTTCTTAAAAAAATTTGGATTGTGAATAAAAAAAAATACTTACGTTTTTTTTTTTCAAACAATTTCATTTTACGGTTTGGTAGGTGAATTACTAAGTAAATATCGTGACAATTAACCCATTTTAGTAGGTCCTTACATATGAAATTGGCGTTTTGTATGGGAGGAACAAAAAGTAGATGTTTTTTAAATATAATATACTTAGGGTCTGTTTCACAATGTACGGATAAGTTCTACATAAGTTCCAAATTAGCTATTTATTACTTATTGATAGGATAAACACAATTGTTGCGTTTCACGACTATGAGATAGCGCTATTCGTCACATAAAATCCATCATAAGTTATGAGTCCGATGAATGTCAAATAGCACAATTTATCTTCCAAATAATTTATGTGTTGGATAGCTATTTGGTACTTTATCCATACATTGTGAAACAGACCCTTAATTAATTAAAGTATGTGTCTAAAAATAATTGTATTAATCGTATTATTATTGTATTATTAATAAAATGTGAATTGGACATTTATCTATAATAAACTTACCTGCCCGTCATACTATCAATTTATGGAGTAACCATGAACATTACTTTGCTTATTAATTGACATTTAGGATATATAGCCTTTCTTATTTTATACAGTTTAATAAAAGGACAATATAATAAATGTCACATTTCATTTTATGATAAAATTTAACTTTCTATGAATTGTTTTAAATAACTCAAACAAAAATATTAAACTGTTACGGACAACGAGCAATGTTATTTAGAAAGCTGGTGAACGAAGCTGCCAGCCAGATGTTGTTCTAGGAAACGATCGGTGGCTGCGCAGGTAGCGGAAAGGTCGGCCGGTCCCGCTTACCAGCGTGTAGTTTAGGCTTTAGGCCAATAGCGCACTAGCGGCCACCGAGATCGAACCGACGTATCTGCGGCCCATTGTTGGGTCGCTGGCCGCTGCGGCCACTGAGATCTAATTTTCCTGTAGATAAACACCAGGGTGCGCGCACTAGCCGTGGCGGCCGTGACAGTTCTTCAAACGAAGACTTGCTCATCCACAAATAATTAAAGAACTTGTCATCATATTGCTTAAGGTCGTTGAAATATGTATGAAATAATCCCTTTGTAATCCCTTTCGGTTTTGGCAGCGTTGCCTGGCCGCTACCCTTGCGGCCGGGTCGGACGTCATGGCCGCGTCAGGCCGCTAGTGCCCTATTGGGCTTAGTTTTAAGATATTATTTGTATACCTTTAGATAGATTTATACAGCCGTGCCGGACGGACGTTAGTTATAAGCTTGCTTCGCTTTATAATTGTGTTTGACCATCTCTATCGTTCGACCAATAAACGGAACATTTACAACTCCACTTCGAGTTTCATTTCGAGAGTAGCGTCGGTGGTTCAGACCGAGCCATCGTACGCTTTTTTTTTTAATTGTTTTTTATATATAAATTTCCCAATATCCCCGACTCTTATGGTGCGGGACCTTATTTTATACATATATTTTGTACAAACATATATACATACATTATGAAATTTCCTAATATATATATCCATACATACAAATACATATATTACTACATATTTCTATTTTATATTCATGGTTTAGTGGGGGCCCGGGGTCTCACCTCTGCTACGCTCTTGTTGCAGTACCTTACTGCAGAAATCTTCCAGTTGCGATCTGAAGTTTCTTAATATATCCGGTAAATGCTCGGTTGTTACCTTTATATCGATTTGTTCGAGATCGCACCTGGAGGCTCCAAATACAGGACATTCTATAATGAGATGTATCACTGTCTGACTTGTTTGTGAGTCGCACGTACACGACGGATCTGATTTCAAGCCAAATCTGTGCAGGTATTCAGCAAACGCCCCATGTCCTGTTAAGATCTGCATAATTTGTGGGCTAGGTCTTTTTTTGTCTAATAATTTTGTAGCCTTCTTATAACACTACTTATGAAGAATTTTGTTGCCATCGTACGCTTATACAACCTTAAAGAGTAGTACAACTAAAATATAATAAAAACCAATTCAAACCCACCTCACATAGTTCTAATTAATAACATCTACTTTTTGATTTGTAGACAAATATATTTAATTACATTATAAAAAGTAATAGTTATGAAAGCTAAAATAAAAGGCTTAATAAGTACCTTAACTAAACATGTACATAATGATGATTTCATACATACAATGTACTTGTCTAAAACTATGATTTTATATCAATATTTATAAAAATATAGAAACCTAAATTGGGTTTTAAACTACATACTTGTAAATCACAAAATCCGGTGATTTGAGGAAAGAGCTACCTTTAATTTGACGTAAAAATTCGACTTCACAGCCGATTTTAATTCATGTGAGATGTCTGATGGCATTATTAGAATACCAAATATCAATAATTTTTGGGTTTAAGTCTCGAATTTTCGCGGTCATTATTTATCAGAATGCCAAATCGTAAAATGACTCCTTCACGAGTGATTTGAGAGCGTTATCCGCTGTGAAGTTCGAAAAGTGAGTTACAGAATCGCTAGGCTGCTATAATTCAGTGCCTATTGTTATATTTTTATATACAAATAAATAAAACTAAAATCTCTCTCTATTTCCAAATTTTTCGAAATCGTTTAAGATTATTAAATTATGAATAACGCAAAATTGTTGTTTGTAATGTTTAATATATCCAATATTAAACATTTTTTTTATTGTAAATTATTTTAGGTCCCGACCTAGCAAGTGGGTGGGCTGATCGTCGGCCGGCTGTGACAAGTAACGGTAATGCGACTCAAGGGCGTAGCCGACTCTCCGCTAAAACTGAGGCACAGAAGGCTCAGGTATGTTATAACATCAAACAAGAAAATAATACTAATTCAAAATAACCTTTATGATTATTGGACAAAGAAACATGAAATCTACACAGTCCGAGAGCTTAGTAAAAGTATATATAGCTTTATCGTGTTGACGTGTTTACTACGTATAGATAGGTTTATAAATTTATACTTATCAAAATTAATACACACACCTCTTTAGTATATATTTACTTTATTTTATGTTCTGCCTAGTGCCTTGACCGATATAAAAACTTTAATATACTTTACATTGTTATCCTTCCAAACTCACTGTTGACATCAAAGTGGTCAATACATAAAGCCTTCATGTGTATTCGAAATAAAGTATTAAATATAATAATATTAATCTTTGTGAAAATTGTATAAATTTATATATTTATTGTTAGGTTGGCGAGCGAGCACGTGCGTTATACTCCCGTCACTTAGCGAGCGCCGCGTGCAGACAACCACGTGCGCCTGTTGCTAGACTACGAGCTTTACTGGCAATGCTTTATAAAATCTCCACGGATGCTGCTGGTACTATGTTTTTGAAATTATTAGTATTGCTATTATTTTTGTAACAAACATAATAAAGGATGAATTAATAAATTTAAATTTCGGATTTATAGACAAAAATTTCACTTTAAAAATATCAATGAAGAAGGGACTGAAATGTGTTCTTGTCATGACTATGGATAATTTAAAGTCATGTTTTATTACTTTAGGTGATTGGAAGAAGGAGTTGCAAGAAACACTGAACCATCTGACAGAGTTGTTATCTGGCGAAGAGCTGCTGTCTGCTTACGAATTGGAATCTTCAGGCTTGGCTCCTGCACTTTTGCAGGTTCTTTCGCCACAACCCAGTGGTGAGTGGAATGAAGATATTTTAACTCAATTAACATTTTCCCTAATAAAATATTAGCCGAATAGGAGGTTGTACTGTAATATTCGGAGAATTTAGCGGCCTCAGCTTGAAGCTTAGAAGAAAGCTTCGTATATTTTTTAGTTGTATGCTAGTGATTCAGAAATTATACTTATGACTCCCGTTTTTTAAAATCTAATATTTTTTTTACGTATGTGACATACAATTAGCGCCGAGTCTCGGTTCTAAATCTTACCCTTAGACAGTTACTATCATATATTGTATTTGGGTAAAAAAATCACCCCCTGAAATATATAATATATCGTTACAAATTTCAAGTCAGAATATATATATATATACATTAAAATTACTTTATCATCTTGTTATGTCAATCTTTGATTTTCCTTTAAAGCATATTTTAATTTATATAAATTACCAAATGGCCTTTCTTTAATGTGACATTAATTATATTCATGTTACAAACAATAGTAATTTATTTTTTTCTGCTTCAGATGTACCAAATCAGCTATCTGAGCGCGAGCGCATTCTTCGCGAGTGGTTAATGGAGGGAGACACTGGCGCCACCGTCGCGTCGCGGCTTGTCGCGGTGCTAGAGAGTGTGGAACGACTTCCCGTGCTTGCGCCTGTACTGGATGCACCAACAACACACCCTTCTGCTTTACATCATCTTACTAAGCGTATTAGGTACGTTGAAATTGCTGGCCGTGTCCACATATTTAGGGACGGCATTGTTTTAATATTATTATGTATGTCTATTAGTTTGGCCAAATAATATATATATGCAGTGATAGGTACGTTCAAATAATTATGCATAAAAGTGTTATCACAAAATGTTTAATCTTATATAAAATTCTCGTGTCACAATGTTAGTAACCATACTCCTCCGAAACGGCTCAACCGATTTTTATCAAATTTTATATGCATATTCAGTAGGTCTGAGAATCAGCTACTAACTATTTTTCATACCCCTAACATTTTATTTTTATTTTTCGGACGAAATTTTAATATTTTTATAATGTGCTTTTAAAAAATACATACAACCCTAAATTTTCACCCCTCTACGACGAACCCCTATTTTTTATTATAGTAGATAGTTATTTTTATTGAACTAAAAAATTTTTCCTAGAAATAATGTAGGCACACGGCAAAACAACGTTTGCCGGGTCAGCTAGTAGAACTATAATAATACCCAGTTGCAGCTATTACAAAATAAATATATTGTTCTTCGCTGTACTTTTAAATTGCCAGGATTTCTAGTTTACTAGAGCCTTGATTATCAAATGAAATTTCAGGCTTCGCGTGGAACGTGCAAATGACGATACTAGCGAAGACACGACGTCAAATAACGGCAACCGCAATCTTAGGGTCGAGGCTTTAACGACTATTAGACAATTGGAGCGTTTCCTCGCTAAATCTGTCGCGCGTCAGTGGTACGATATGGAGCGATCTACATACAATTTTGTTCAGAGAATAAAGTCGGAAGCCCCAATTAACTTCACCTATGACGTAAGTATAGTAAATAATATAAAAAAATAAAAATAAAAAAATAGTAGGAGAAAAGTAGGAAACCACGGCTAATGTATTCATTTAGTTAATAACAAGTTTAATAATTATTATTTTATTCATATTACCCATTAAAGCCTTATTTTATGTGAAAGTCGGTTTTAGGCCAAAGACCTCTAAAAAACATTTTAATAATTTACAAAAATGCTGTATTTATTATATTATGTTAAATTACACGATTAAAACAATAATTAATTTTACAATTTCATCTTTGTCTTTTATGATAGTTAAATAAATTTTGTAAAAAGTCATTGAAATGAAATGAAATGAAATAGTTTATTCTTGCAAGTAGGACAATATAAATCACTTTTACAATGTCATCCTAAACTAGATGAAGTCGACATTTCCTAACTGACTGCCCTGAGAGAAATGTCGGAAACAAACTCGGGGTCTTAGTCTCTTTTATAGTCCAGATAATACAATAATAAATTAATAAATTGGTGTAAACAAATGCAGAGTATTTACTGGACTGGTCTTTGGAAGAAAGAACCAGATCGATCTGAGCAAGCCTGTGCCAGCAGACGGCAAGCATGCCCCGAATAGCTCATGCAGCTCAACCATTTTTGAGGAGCTGTACAACCCGGTACACAGCAGTACCGCCAGTGGCACCATAAAAATATGTGGGGCAACAACTCACTCAGATTGCCAGCCCAAAATAACTATAGACTAAATTTTGTAAAAAGTCATTGTTTTGCCTTGGCACAATATATTAACATATTTTTGTATCCACAGCACGATTTCGATGATAACGGCATAATTTACTTCATCGGAAGCAACGGTGGTACTTGCGAATGGGTAAATCCAGGCGCACACGCGCTTGTAAGCGTTTGGTCATCGGATGGCCGACAACTACCTTATGGGAGAGCTGAAGATGTCCTCTCTAGATCACCAGAACCGTTGAATGTTCATACAAATGATGATAGACGTGCTTTTATAGCTTTAGACCTCGGCCTCAATGTTGTCCCCACTGCGTATACGTTGAGACACGCGCGCGGGTACGGGCGATCTGCGCTAAGGAACTGGTTATTCCAGGTTTGTGGAAGTCAATTTTAGTATAAAATGTTCTAGAATAGGACAATTCAAATTCAATAAATTTTATAAATCGTAGAATGAAATTAAATTTAAATGTGGCTATTGTAATTATATGCAACAAATGTCCGTAACAGTCCAGATTGTTGAACGTTTTTGCAGAGCAATCTGATGAAGCCGAAAATGCGATGATAGAAAATTATTTTTCTGGCAAGATATAGAGTGATTTTGTTGCCAGTACTCTTCCATTCGAAGCCTTTATGAACTTACAGTAACTGTTTTTCGACGTTCATGCACTACATTTTGTTTACCTTTCTCCTATGTTTATGTTTTTAAAACATATTTTATACTTAGATATCAATATATAAAATTTTATAAATCTATATATTTTGATCCTTATTTTAAGTAGATCTTTAGGAGTAATCATGTTTGTAATCTGTGTCAGATGTCTGCGGATGGTGTGACGTGGACTACTTTAGTGACTCACACGGACGAACAGGCGTTGCAAGAGCCCGGAAGTACAGCAACTTGGCGCGTGCGATGTGATATACCATACAGATATCTTCGCATACAACAGAATGGGAAGAATTCTTCAGGACAGAGTCACTATCTATCGCTGTCCGGACTCGAGGTCTACGGAAAGGTATGTAATAAGACTTATTTTTATCCTCTCTTAAGCTATTGCTGTTACAATGATATATTATTAATTTTAATAAAAAATCAAAAGCCATATTATAAGAATATCAAAATTATCATTACGGACCAATTCATGATTTTATTAGTTGCTTAATGACCGTAAAAAACGTTTCACTGATAATTTTAAAGATAAGATGATCCTGATTTTTGTAGTTCCTCAGTTTTTGTAATACTACATTTAAATTTTTTATTACACATAATATAATTTTATTATACATAATTTATTATTTAATCAACTATCAGCATACGTATCCATATGTAAAATCTTTAACCTAATCTTATTATAGTAGCTAATGGTAATTCTCTCTTTAGGTAATAAGCGTCATCGACTCAGTACCTCGTCAAGTAGGCGGTCCCACGAGCGTGGCAGCTGTGACGTCAGCTAGCACGGGGAGCGGAAGTCGTACACGTCGAATGTCTCGAAATGCACGTGGCGTGTGCGTAGGCGCAAGAGTCGCTAGGGGGCCCGACTGGAAGTGGAGGGATCAAGATGGCGCCCAACCAGCAATGGGTACCGTCACATCTGACCTTCACAACGGATGGGTTGATGTTAGGTAGGAATTTCAAAAATAACTAACTTAACTTTGTAATAATTCAATCAATATTAAAATTTACATATTTAAGACACACTTCAAAATACAGATTTAATCGTAAAAAAGGCCGGTAACGCACTTGCAAGCCTTCTGGTAGTTTGAGTGTCAATGGGCGGCGCTGTCAATTAACATCAGATGAACCTTTTGCCCGCTTGTCTCCGCTTATCAAATGTTCTTTGTTGAACATTGTCCAACAATTACTACTACTATTACATATTTAAATATACATAAAATGTTTTCATTATTTGTTATTTTTCTTCAAAGGTGGGATCATGGTGGCCGTAACTCGTATCGAATGGGTGCGGACGGAAAGTTCGACTTGAAGTTAGTAGGAGGCTACGAACATAATACAAACGCACGTTCGCGAAAGAGTCACTCTACACCAAGTTTACCGGATGCTACTAATAATGATAACCAGGTATGACTTTTCAGTACTAATATGGGCTCCCACACAAAACTGCGAATTCGCATCGCATCGCAAATATCTGCGAATTCGCACGAACGCAACGCAAGAATTTCCGATCTGCTTCGCATCGCACATTCCTGCGATTTTACGTCATCCTTGGTGACACCATTTTAGTCCGCTCTGAGACAAACAATTAAAATGTCAATAAATAAATTTTGTTTTACTTTACCTGATAGTCAGTCCCAGCATTTCCAAAGGCATAACAGGAATTCTTCCCTTGTACGATCGTTTTTGAAGGCATGGTGATAATATACTCAAAAGCTCTTCAAATGAAAATATGCTCATTCAAAAATAATAAAGAAATTTATCTTCAGTTCTCAACGCATAGTACTTTTGAATAAAATAGTTCCCATCAGAGTTCATAATCGTAATGAATGGATGAACCCAGAATCTTCTTTTTCTTTTATATCTATTGAACAATAACAGCAGTGCAATAATCTTTTTGCGATCCATCTTACGCTTCTTAAAAACACGTTCAGTACGGCTGGCTTCGAAGGAATGGTCGCCCTACCAAACGGTTTGACGCACTAAATCGTATCGCAGAAATTCGCATCGCATCGCATCGCAGTTTTGTGTGGGAGTCCTATTATAAAGCTGAAGAATTTTTATGATAGTTGATTTATCGAGGAAGGCTATAATAATAATAAAACTGGCTGTATTATTATTATTTATTATATTTTCACCAAAGTATTTCTGAACGAATATTTTTAAAAACATTTTTTAAGTTATTTACTGTATCTATATCTTGTGACGCTCAATAGAAGATGCGACTGTTTCTAGTAACCTTGTTTGGCTGTGTGTGACACAAACAACTGTGTGTTTTTAACAAATCGTTATGCACATTTTTATTTTTATTTTTTCAAATTTTGGGTACAAACAACGGAAACCCAAAAGTTACAACAAAAGTTATTAATTATTATACAAATATTTCAGGTTTCTGTTGCGTCTACGGAGCAAGCATCGTCAGCTGATAACATTTCAGGAGAGGAGATGGCAAGTAATATGACGCGACCCCGTATGCACGCGACGGATCTCTCAGCTATCAATAACTCCACGCACCATATTAATACTGGTAATGATATTCGAATGATACGTCTTAAGGGGATATTCAGAATCCAGACCGTGCGCTAAGTTTGACAACCCTTTGACATACGGGAGTCCTACTCAGCATAAAATCTTAATCCTACCCCGAAACTGTCCCTTAAACTAGTTAACAAGAGAAATGACTAGGGCTACCTATGATACATTCAATTGTCGCACACATTTTAAAGCTTTGAAACTTTGACAGATCTCGCCACAATCGTGGAATCGCTAACTTTGGGTGCGGAAGGTAACAACTGTATGGCAGATTTAGCGAACACTTCTTTAACGAATATGGAAATGGGGCCTACTAGTATTACTGATATAACCAAACCATACCCAGCCAAAGAACCGGTACCGGAATCTAACAGTCAGGAGGTGAGTTTGCTATTTGTTTGAGGTTAAATGTTGCTAGTACTAAACTGTCTAACGTGCTCGTAAGAATAGAATTAATGAAATTTTAACAGTTGCCTCGATAACTAATTTTATGTGGGATGATTAGTGTTAATAAACCGTAATATCAGTAGATATTATTTACTAATACTATTCCTATGTAAACATAAAATTTTCACACATTTTTTATTGACGAACAGTTCGATTGAAAGAACTTTCTTAACACCGTTAATAAACACACGTTTACTAATCGAATAAAAATGCGGTAAGCTCAGAAGTCCTAAACCGGATAAGGCTTGTAAATAGTAGTAGTGGTTCGACCGCGAGCCCTATAAATAGTGTAGAGCAGTGTGTTACGAAGCAGGAGCGTCGCCGACGCAGTTCCGGTGAGGCTCAGCGGAACAGCGCCAACGCCTTGCTTTCGAGCGAGTTGATGGCCTTACCCGCCACCCTGTTGCACACGCTGCGTAATAATGCTAACAGACTGCACATACAGGTATATTTGCCCGCTTGTTCTGAGACACGTTCGCGTTCATACATACTAAAAGTAATATTTGAATATTTCATATTTATTTTATAAAATTTTACGAACTTGTTAAGATATGTTTGCTTGTTTCAAAAAAAACTTCCTGGTTTCCGGCCTTGCCCCCCCTTACCCCTCCTCTTTTTTGGCCGCCCCCCTTTTTAACCCTAAAAAACCCCCCTTTTTTCCCCCCCCCCCCCCCCCCCCTTTTTTTTTTTTTGGCCCCCCCCCCCCCTTTTAATTTTTTTTGGGGAAGGAAAAAAATACCTTTTTCCCCCCCCCCCCAAATTTGAGGGTGAAATTTCCCCCCCCCCCCCCCCCAAGGAGGGGGGGGGAATAACCCCCCGCGGGGCCCGGGGGGGGGGGGGCGGGGGGGGGGGGCCGACCGGCGGGTGGAAACAAACACCCCCTTTTTTTTTTGATCGTAAAATTAAAAAAAAACTGTTTTTTGGATGAGCAACTGTTAAGAAAATAAAATAAACATTGATGATGGGTTTAAATGGGAAAATAGATTATGAAGAGTCCATTGTTTAAAATCCACTAAAAGAGAAGACAAATCTGCTATATAGCTTTGTCTTTAAGCGACCGCAATAACGTTATAGAGTTATAAAAAAAACGATTATAAATATTGAAACTAAATGCCGTAATAAATAAGCTTTAGAGAAGTACCCGTGAAGGTGGATGAACCGATTTGTGATGACGTTTTACGTTCGCGTATACATGCGTATACGTAATGACATAACAATTAAAGCACATAAAGATGGATGTCTCAGAATATGAGGGAGGATATTTTTCAGTAGATACAGTCATTGATTTTGTAGTTAGTGTTATTATTGTTGATAGAATTTATCTTGTATTTGTGTTTGTAGCATTTGTACTATTATTTTTATAAATTGTGTTGAGTTTTTGTAGGTTGTGTATTATACGTCATTGTCACAAGCCACATTTATAGTATTACATATTAGGCTATATGCGTAATATTTTTTATTTTAGTGCGAAGAAAACGAGAACAGCGATAGCCAATATGTGGAGCACAAAAATGATGGTCAAGGAAGCGGCACAATGAGTGCTAGTGAACCAGATTTGACACAACAGGTAATTTAAAGCATTTTTCAGTTAAGTACGTAATACTTGAAACGTAAGGGACTTACGTTTCAAGTATTACGTCACGAAATTTTAAAAGTTACCATTTATGTGGTGTAAAGTACCGGAAAGTCGAAAATAATATTTACAATAACGCGTAATTCAATCTCCGCCCGCATCGTAACGTTTAATAACTTTTTAATTTGAACTGCAAATATGCATTGTATTTTATCATAACTGTTTCACTATCAAATCAACAGAATGAAAAAAAATCTAAATAGTTTTTTTTGTGTTAATATGAATATGTAATAAAAAATTATGTGTGAATTGCAGGGTGCCGCTCGTTTGTTGGAATCCTTGGGTGTTGGACGAATGTCAAGTGCGTCCAGAAATAATTCCAACCAACAGAGATCGAACCGTAACAACCCCAGTAGTTTATTCCCTAGGTAAGTGGTTCTTAACAAAGAACATCTTTATCAAAACATACAGTACATAATGGGTTGGTTTTATTAAAATATTTGAAATTTTATATATTTTATAGACATTTTTATTTTTTAGTTTGGTACGGTTAGCGCTGTCCAGTAATTTCCCCGGCGGCCTACTTTCGGCCGCACAAAGCTATCCATCCCTTGCGCCGAACGCACAGAATGCGCTTACCTTATCACTTACTTCAACATCCAGCGAGAGTGAACAGGTACAACTATTGAGTATTTTTTTTAAAGTAATTAAAGTGTTATTTTTTAAATTGTTTTTCAATGTGCGCATTTAACATTCGCTCGAACGGTGAAAGAAAACATCGTGAGGAAACCGGCTTGCCTTCGATCCAAAAAGTGTCACGGACTGGAGGCTGATCACCTACTTGCCTATTAGATTGACAAATGATCACGAAACGATTACAGATATCTGAGGCCCAGACCTAAAAATGCTTGTAACGCTACTGATTTTTCATTTTAATTTATTTGTTTTATGGATATAGCGTTTTTATTATTCAGTTACTATAAACGTTATAAACAAACACTTCGGTATAATTCCCGATATATACCTAAGAGTCAATGCCCAGAAGTGGTTTTTCCTTTTTTTCCTACGTAAAATCAATATTTATACAATGTTTAAAAGTGTGTAAATAAAAATATACAAGTGGTACACAGTTGTTTGTTGGAGCCATCCTGTTTTTTGTTTATATTTTACGAGTCACGAGAGATTGGTGGTATTTCAGGTGTCTCTAGAGGATTTCTTGGAGTCCTGTCGCGCGCCTGCCCTTCTGACAGAATTGGAAGACGATGATGATGGGGATGATGCTCTCGATAGCGACAAAGAAAACGAAACCACTTACCAAGACTTACCTAGAGTTACTTGCGTAAGTATTTTTGGTGAATATTTCATAATGTCATTCAGACAAAATTTTTCTTGACTACTTTCACTCTAAAGTAAAATAAAAATTATTTTGAATAAAGTCCTAAAAATTATTTTGCCTAAGTCGCGAATGCATAGAAATTTATTTTCTTTTTGTGTTCGAGATTTTTTTCTAATAATAATATTTTTTATTATATCAAAGCAGGATTAAGTTCTTTATGTTTCCTTACTATTATTTCCTGGATTCTTATTATTTGTGTCGTATTATTTTATGTTCAAAATACAAGTTTAGTATTTATCAAACTAACAATAGTTGCAGGTGTCCCGTAATCTTTTATCTCTGATGGAAGAGGAAGCCCTTGAAGCTGTACAACGTGGTTCGAATCCTGTGTGGCGCGCACGCAAGCCCTGGGACGACGACTTCGTGCTCAAGCGACAGTTCTCAGCGCTCATACCCGCTTTTGATCCGAGACCTGGAAGGACGAACCTCAACCAGACTGTCGGTTAGTTGCCTAATCTAGAAAATTTTGCTATTTCTGCATATGCCGATGTGTAAAATCGTAAACTATTAATAACTAACTTATCACATAGCTTATTTTTGTATTTTTTACATATAATAACTGATCAAATGTAATCTGTTAATCATAATTTTCTAAAGTACCATTCTTTGATTGATTGAGGATAAGACACAGTAAAGTGTAATCTCTATCCATAGACCTCGACATACCCCTAAATGAAGACTCGGATGCGGAAGAGCCGACGGAGCCTTCAGCAAACAGAAGTGACGCAACAATCACGGAAAATTTGAATAATCCTGCAACGCGTCTGCCATCCCTTAAATTAACACTGACATCTGGCGGTGTGTCGCTGCCTTTAGATAACCCGTCTTGGACACTCTATCGGGCAGTTTTAGCACTTAACGCTAAATTACCCGCACATGATACGCATAGAGATACAACGTATACGTAAGTTTAAATATTTTTTTCCCAAAACAAAACAGCCCATTTTAGCCCTTTTATAATAATTTCAATATTTGAAATCTGGAAATTTATACAAAAACTCTGCCAACTTACTATAGCATCGTTTCTCAAGAGGAGGGTTAGGAAAAGTGGAATAATGGTTGACAAATGATGTATAATGATGCATATTGCATATATATACATATATATATTAATATACTGTCTAGTGATATAATGTATGCAGCCGGGATTTTTAAATTTAGTAAGTTAATATATAAGATTTTAATTATTTATATATTACAGCTTAACATACAAGGAGGTGGATAGTGCGGATACGTTGACGCCTTCGAGCGATACTGAGGAAGACGAACCAGCCGATCCAGGTAAGTCCATGTATTTTAATTTATATAGTACATTTTTTGTTGAAGTATTATATTATGGTAGAAATATAACACGTAAAAGACTAGTTAATAATACGGTTCGGCAGCACACAATGATAAACAAACCGGCTACGGCTTGCCTTGCTTTCTTATAGCTGTCCTGTTCTCATACAGTATTAGTACAGGCACCGCATAACACTTTATCCTAATATTATTTGGTGTGTTGTGGGACGTGTTTATCCAATTTAGTGACGTAAAGGACATAGTGATACATTTGGTCGCAACGGAACATACCACTAAAACTTGATTGCATGAAAAAATTAAGAGTATTTATCATGCACAAAATTTAACATGAAACTGTATTCTCTATCGTCGACGTGACGATTGAATGGTATGGCAAAAGAAGGCAATCTGAAGAAAAGTAACGTATGTGAAGGTAAACAAGAGATGATAAAAGTTGAATTGTTGAAATTACGACAAATATTAAAAGGAAAGTAGTTATAGGTTTTAAAGAAAAAAGGGTGCGTGTACTTACCGCGTATGAAGTATACTTCTTTGGCATTATTAAAAATAGTTTGGCTTTGTTCCACCTCCAGTTTTGATGTTTCACAGCGATAAGATGACAACTCTTTTTTGTATTCAATTTAGTGCACTTACACTGATTCATCAATTGTTTTTGTCTCTTGTCCTTATATTTGCTAGAGAAAAATTACATGTTTTGATTAAACAATGTGGTAATTTTTTTAATCAAAACATTACTCGATAATAATAATACAAACTGATAGTTAACCTCAATTGTAATGAAGCACTTAGGAAGGTTGATGAGCACAGTTTTTTCACAAATATTAATTAGTATTGGTTTAAATATTCAATTTAAATCACTTCTGATTATATATAATTCAAAAAGCATTGCTAAATTTCTTTGAAAAAATAATTAAAACTACTTTGTTTAAAAGGTAAATGACAAATGTCATTATGGTCATTCAAAATTCTTGGCATACGAACTTCACGCATATTCTATTTCTTTTTACTTGTAGATTGTCTTATTCCTATCTCGCTCCGCACCTATAATCACACTCCTAATTTTGTGTCAAGGTCGCATCGTAAAATTCACTCTCATAAATTTTTCATAACGCGCCTAAAGAAGTATAACTTCAAAAAATTTTAACTGATATAAACGCAAATTTATTACATAACTTGCTTAGAGTGCTTTTCAGCCATCCTGGATAACGTGATTCTTTATCAGTCTGAATGTCATCAATATTAGGAGACTTGTCTTGACAATCGTAACCTTAATACCTTGTCATAAGTTACTACATTTGTTTTATTATAATGTTTTATTTTTTTTATTTTTTATGAACAGTTGAGCGCGGTGTGATCGGTTGTTGTGGGGAAACAGAACGTGGCGCCATGGTCTCGTGTTGTGTGCGCGTGCTCCGGCGCCTTCAAGCAGTCGTGCCTTCCTTACCGCCACATGCATTGCTCTCAGCCAAGTTGACAACAAAATTGCACCATCAGTTGCAAGAGCCTCTTACTCTTGCTGCTGCAGCTGCACCTAGATGGTAGGTTTACGTATAAATAAACAATAACGTACACGCACACATACGCGATACAAGTACTCACTAACTCATACACGCAAAAACATTTACTTAGTCAATCGTGATAGATGCGTTCGTTCCCGAAAATGAACCAAAACCCTTGACCTTACACTGACAGTCAGCGTCTGACCTACACTATTTTGCTATGTTATAAAACATGACACTGTGCAATAATACCTTAAATAATTTCGAAATTTCCTTGTAGGTGCCAACAATTGAACGACTGGTGTCCTTTCCTGTTCCCACTGGAGACTAGGCAGATGTTCTTTGCTTGTACAGCGTTTGGTACATCAAGAACGATAGTCTGGCTACAGGCACAGCGCGATCGGGCTTTGGATAGGCAAAGGTATATTCAGTATTATTATGAAACCATTTGTTTTACTTTTTTTTTAAATGAAAACTTCTTTAGCAGCGTCGTACACTTTTTTTGGAATGGGTAAAAATTTTTAAACTCGTGTCAGGACACGTGACCTGATCGAAAATTCGTAAGACGGATGGAGAGTAGACAGCTGGCGCGGCGTATTTAATTTAATATAAATTGTCATGTTTGTGTACGATAGCGCAATAAATAAATATTGTATTCTACCACATAAATGATAGTACTTTTATACTGATAATTAAAGCAATTCCTGCAAAATTATTTCCTAATCATTACAAAATATCAAAAATGCACAACGGTAATATTCAAGTTTTCACTTCTGCCGGCACTCCCGGAGTGCAACCCGTCGTTTTTTCATTAATTATCAGTAAGTAAGAAGCTAAGAAAAAGTAATGAAATTATAAGTCTACCCATCCCGTTGGGCGATCACGGAATTTATTGTTTATTTTCCAACATCTTATTTGTATATGAAATTTTAAACTTCAAGCTTTTCTTATACATAAAATATAATAGATTATAACTCGGATATATTGGACTTTGATTAGATATTCCTCGAGTAACTAAATAGTTAAATTATTTAAGCTTATTAAAGCTAAATACAATATTTACAGGACCGGTAACACTGTGTCGCCTCGTCGTGCGGATCTAGAAGCGTCAGAGTTCCGAATGGGTCGATTAAGACATGAGCGAGTAAGAATACCACGGAATACTCATTTGCTGCGATCTGCTATGCAGGTAAAATATTTTAATCAAATTTCTAGATTTGTAATTTATTTAGATAACTGTAGCTAAAATCTATGGTAATTTAAATTTAAGACTTGATTTTTTTACATTTACATTATTACAATGCATTACCCGGTGGCCTCAGAATTGCCTTCCCCATTCAAAGAATAATTAAAAATGATAAATTCACTATTCACTATATGATTTTCGTTGTTTTAATAAGTAATCTAATAATATTTTCAGGTGATGCGCGTCCACGCAGGGCGGAAATCGGTCCTAGAAGTGGAATTCGAGAGCGAAGAAGGCACCGGTTTGGGACCTACCCTCGAGTTCTACGCACTCGTTGCAGCTGAACTGCAACGCACTGATCTCAATATGTGGCTCAATGATGCGCATACGCTCGAAAACAACGCGCCCCATATCACTGTGCCTGAGGGTAATTATTTTTTATAACATGATAGAAAAACATAAACAGTAATTAATATTTGATATATAATTAGACTAATACATTATAACTATTCAGATTCTAAAACGATAGTGGAATATCCAAAATGCTTGTAATATGAATTAAAAAAAAACAGTTTTATTTTAGAAAATTATTTGTACAAGCTTGGAATCTTTTTTGTTAGAAGTCCAAAATTTACTTAACATTTATACATAATTATTCATCGAAATAAGGGTCTCCTGCATATTAAATATACATAGGAAATAATCAAAATGACATTCAAATTTCAGTAGAAAAACCGATCGGTTACTACGTGTCTCGCGCCGGCGGCCTCTTCCCAGCGCCGTTGCCGCAACAATCAACAATCTGTGATATAGTTTGCAAATATTTCTGGTTCCTAGGAGTATTTTTAGCTAAGGTAAGATTTTTTTCGTGAATTTATTACATAAGTCGACGTTTCGAGTGTTTGGCAATCGTCAGTGAGATATCGAGTTGACAGATGTTATTATTAGATTAAATTTTTGTATTAACGCCCTCTTTTGTCGCAAAGTTGATATTTGCAGATTTTCTCCAGATTTTTTCATAATTGATTGAACGCCTTTACAAACTTAATTAAACTAAGTGGTTGCAGAACTTTTTGAATTTCTTTTGAAAATGAAACCAGCTTCGAAAATATAATTTTATCCATAAACTCGTTCTTTATATTTAATAATAATAATAAAAGCCCTTTATTCGCTGACCTTTTTAACTTACATGCTATTCTTATTTAACAGTCGTATTCTTAATTCTAATTTACATAGCGAAAATAATAATTTATTAGCAACCATTTTGGTCAGGTTGTCTGTCGACATAGGCCTCCCCCAATTGTTTCCACGTCTCTCTATCCTTGGCAGACCTTCTTCATCCTTTTGGTAGATCGTCCTCCCATCTTTTTATCGTTCTTTATATTTACAGGTTTTACAAGATGGGCGTCTAGTCGATTTACCCTTATCAGAGTCTTTCTTGCGAATAATGTGCGGAGAAGAACTGACTGCTGAACATTTAGAGGAAGTTGATCCCATTAGACATAGGTTTGTATATACACACTTTACAATTTTTAAGCTATTGCATAGATTTTATCGCGAGCTTTGAGCGCGGCGACCGAATCAAGAAATTCCGTAACGAAAAAAACCTTACACACGATGACGTAATATAGGTGCGGCAAATACGCGTAGAGAGGGACAGAACGCATACTGCGCATTCCCATCTCTCTGACGAGATCTCAGATCGGTGACGTGGCGTGAGCGCGGCCAGTGCAGCCGGTATGCGTTAGAGTGAGACAAACTGTATAGGCGTTTTAGTCTTGAGTCTGGAAGAGTGGTAGATTGAAATAATATCAAAGAAAAACAAATACTGTATAAATAAATAATTATAACTGCATAAGTTGATGCTATATATATACATATATAATGCAATAGCTTTACCGCGGCAGTCCCCGAGTGCCACACGTTTTTTTTATTATAAAATTAGGTTTCCGCGAAATGCGGTGGTGCGGTATGATTTCTAATGCTTTAGCAATCACTAAATTCAATGAAAATCTGATGTCTAAACGAGTGTAAAACCTCTTGATCATTATTTTTACACACATTATTTTGGTTACCTTCTAAATCATAAATCTTGATTTAAGAACCGTCTAATTCATTACCATGTTTTCATAGATTTTTTATCTTTTATTATAATTAAATACACATTTATATATTTTCAGGTTCCTAACTAGCGTAATAGAAACTGCTTGCGAATACGACGCGATAAAGCAAAATGTTTCAATAAATGAGGCTGAAAAGGATATGAAATCAAAGGCGTTGTTGGTAGAGGGCGCCACATTCGAGGAGCTCGCACTGACCATGACACACGTGGCTTCCAACAGCGATCCATCTGTTTCAATTCAGCCGCTATGCGATGGCGGAGAACATATCGAGGTAGGAAATTTAACAATTCAAAAAAGATAAGATTTAAAATTTATATAGTTGATAATAAGCCTATCAAACTTTGATTTTTCGATTCTTATTTGGTGATAACGTCAACAGTAATTATTTACTTTTTTACACATATTACCCACACATTGTCTATGTTTGAAAACGAAATGCATTTTCGAGGATTCCTACAAAAAATTAATACGTTTATGTACTATTATTTTTGAGAGCTTTGCTTACTTTTGTTGAAAAAAGGAGGGTGGGGGGGATAAATTGCAGTAAATCTGCTTATTTATATTATATCATACAATTATGTGCTCGGTTATAAAGACGATTCTTACATAGGTGGGTGCCCACAACGCCCGTGAATACGCAACGTTAAGCGCCCGTTGGATGGTCAACGAAGGCGTACAGCGTCAAATATCTGAGTTCCGACGTGGTTTTGGCGCTGTTTTTCCGCCGAGACGTCTACGCGCATTCTCACCACCCGAATTGCGTTTACTGGTCTGTGGCGAACGCGGGCCCGTGTGGACCAGGGATCATCTCCTTCAGTACACGGAGCCTAAGCTGGGATACACGCGTGATAGGTCAGTTATTTCTAACTTTTCTCAAATATTATAAACATTTGCCCCAATTAGTGTTAAGAGCCGTGGCCTAGTGGCTTAAGCGTGCGACTTTGTTATCTGAGGTCGTAGGTATGAACATTGTACGCCAACCTTTTTGTCTGTATGCGCATTTAACTCTTGCTCGTACGGTGAAGGGAAACGTTGTGAGGAAGGATAATGCGTTTGACCCAAAGAGTCGACCAAGTGTCAGGCACAGAATACAGAAATCAGACCTTAAAAGATTCAAGCGCCCCTGCTTTTTAGGTTAGTTTTATTAGTTTTACAAGTATAAAATACATTTTAAGCTAAGCCTAAATACTCTAAAAAGTAAACATTCTTATAATAAAATAATTTCAGACGAATAATAATATTGCATAACATATTTTTAAAATTGTTACATTTAAATGTTATTGTTTATTACAGTCCGGGTTTCCTACGGCTAGTAGAAGTGCTGGTAGAGATGTCTCAACGCGAGCGCAAGGCCTTCCTTCAGTTCGCAACTGGTTGCAGCAGTCTGCCGCCCGGTGGATTGGCTAATCTTCATCCTAGACTTACAGTTGTTCGCAAGGTAATTAAAAAAATAACAACATACTAGTAATAAAGATAATAATATTGTCTAAGGATTTTAATATTGCAATACAAAAATATATAAAAAATATACACTTCTACCTGAAAGAAATATCAAGATTAAAAAACATATTATTCCATAATATATGTTATACCTCCCAAGTACGAATGTTTTTAGTATATTTACTCAAATTCTTTAGCCAGTTCTTCTCATAGCCAATCATTTACTATAATTTGTTCGGCGTCATTCTGGCGTCTTCGTCATAGTCGTAGAATAGTGACGGATCTGACAAATAGAAAACTTTACAGAACAGCCATTTCAAAATAATATAATCATTTTAGTTTTTGTCATAACTATTTTAATTCATATTCTGTTATTATGAAAATTGGCATACAAGCAGACAAAAGGGTAAAAATAATTACATTAAATTACACATTTTTCTAGAAAATTCACATGTTTCTATCAAATCCGTCACTTTATCGACTGATTAATTTGAAATTTAAAACACATGGAATTTTTTTTAATGTAGCCGTAATATTTAGTCAATGTAGTACCCAAATATGATAAAAAGTGGATTTTGGATTTTTTCAATTCCGACATTGTTCTACGATCATGACGATTTATCCCATATTACTGTTTTGTTGTGTTAATCCTTTATAAATTTCTTAATCTCAAAGAGTACTTTTAAGTACGTACGTACGTAAGTACAGTAAGTCTATTTAAGCCAAAGGAGGACTTTCCGTATCCGATGTGTATTAATCTCTCTTTTACCTACAGTTTCACAGAGCAAGAGCGAGAGTAATATACAAAATCTTATAATAATTTCAACTTTAATATTTCTCGCTTTTAAATCACATATTTATAGTTTGTAGAATTCACCCAGAAATAGCTATTAAGTATAATGCTGTGTTTGCTTTGTAAAAGGTGTCCAATCATTTTTTTTTCTAGATGTAAAATATTATTGTAATGCCCATTGGCAGACCGTTTTAAATAAAATAAATATTTCCCTTTCAGGTGGATGCTGGCGATGGATCTTACCCGTCGGTTAATACTTGCGTACATTATCTGAAACTGCCAGAATATTCCTGCAAAGAGGTTCTTCGCGAGAGATTACTCGCAGCAACCAATGAACGAGGATTCTACCTGAATTAATGTCATATCAGATATTTGGATGATCTTAGCCCAATAATACTTCGGATATTAATTTCTTTTAATTGAGTTTGCTTAGATTCCGTACTTAATGGCATATAAACGAATAACAACGTGGTGTTTGTGGTTTTAAGTTGGCACCTATTGATCGTTTTTGTAAGGTCTTCTGTGGCCACTAACTCTGGAACAAGTTTCTCGCGCCGGGAGTCGAAGCCAGGTCCTGCGATACGACATATACGTTTACCGCTAACGAAGGCCGAGTCACCGTGGTCGGCCTTAATACGTTACTTAAAAATGCAAAAAAAATCTTTTATTATAATGTGCATTACAGATGGTACCATGTTTGTTACCATGGTTACGATGTTCCGTATAAAAACGGTTAACCTTGGTAACAAGCGTAGTAATCGATCTAAAATAAAAAAAATATTTAAACATCTTATTACGTCACGCAATTTCATTGTAATACGTACATTCATTGACTTCCAGAATTACTAGAATATTGTCATTTGTTGAATATTACCTATAAATATTTTTCAGTTGTAAAAAACATTTGTAATCTAACATAAAATTACGAAATAATTATTCCTCAGTTACGTTGCAGGTTAAATCAAGCAAAATCTCTTGTATGGGTAATTTTTATGGAGTTAACTAATAAAGTTCTGGCAAACTATTCAAATTTTACAGTAAACATAACATACAAAATTATGTAAATTGTAAAATGCTATTGTTTCATTTAATAGAGTGCAACATAGTTAAAATAGTCATAGTAATAAAAATGCTTGCGTTTCGCTTGTATAATAATATAAAAGATTTCAACTTCAGTAAGAATATTGTTGTTGGCTTAAGTGTGTATTTTTCTAAATAATTGTGTCTCGAGGCTATATTATACAAGTCTCTGTTTAACGATTTGCATTCATAACATAGATTTAAGCATTTTTATCGGAGATGAATTCTACATTTCTAACTAAAATCTTTATCAAAACATCTTATGTATTTTTTATTCACGCACTGGAGCAAATATATTAAACAAGTCCAAAATTCTTTTGTCATTCGGCAAAGATCTGCATCTGTTTGAGGAATCATCTGCTCGGGTTCCTATAAGTTTCAGGTTCAAAGCTAAGACATTTAAGTAGATGCATTGTAAATTTGATTTCTAGCGGGCTGAGGCGGTATTTTCATCGAAATTTCTGCTTCAATATGAGGACTGACAAGCACTGGCTTAAAATTGCAATTTCAAAAGTGTTTAACACAGTGTAATCTTTAAGTTAATCGATTTTTTCAACTGAAAGTTGTTCTTGTGATTATAAATATTATAAAAAAAAATATATTTAGTTTTAAATTTACGTTAAGTTTACGGTATTAATGAGAACTTAGGATTTTGTAGAATGAACTCTGCTATTTGTTGTTGAATAAATTAAGTAAAAAAGAGGATTGTTTTTATTTATGTTTGTTGCGAGTTAACTTTTTTATAATTCAGTGTATTTATATACAGAGTGTTATAACATTTTTAATATAATAAATGAATAAAGAGGATCATATCTAAATGAAGAGTCGCACACAAGTTTGTCGATGACGACCAAGCTTGGTCCATGATCTTCTTATTTGGTGATTACGTCAAGAGTAATTATTAACTTTTTACACTTACCCACACATTGTCTATGCTTGAAAACGAAATGCATTTTCGAGGATTCCTACAAAAAATTAATACGTTTATGTACTATTATTTTTGAGAGCTGCACTTTTGTTGAAAAGGAGGGGTGGGGGGGTAAATTGCAGTAAATCTGCTTACGTAATACTTGAACGGCCCCATTGACGCGGCAAAGGACTTGTTTTTATATAATATAAAGTTATCAATTGTTATCGCAGATTTTTTATAGGCATCATCAAGCTCTATAACTTTTATGTAGAACTAAATCATATATCAGTTACTGGTTTTTCACGGACTTAATTTTCAAATCGGAATACCACGATAAAGTCTTTTCATATTCGTTACACGTTCCTTCCTTTGACACTCACAAATAACGTGGCTTTCTATTAGTAAAAAGACTACAACCTCACCAACTTTGCCTCTTTATTCCATATTAGTATAGATGATGATACTTAACGCAAATAAAATAAACGGGCACCTAAGGAAATTTACGTTCTTCATTTACGTTAAGATTTCAGTTAATTCAATTAAATTTATTTGTCTGAGGTAGTCTGTATACGTGTAAATTAATTAGTGTGAAGTGAATTCAGGCAATTTATTTTTTATTTTTGATGAATTCAATGAAACCGATTAAAATTTTACACGGCCAAACAATTAGAAGTGGTCGGCAATAATGACAAGAAGATTTTTGTACTTTTTACTTAAATAATACAAATGTTAAAACCTAATAACGAGTGTAACCTCCTCTTGCCAAAATCACAGATTAAATCCTTCTAGTCCTTCCATCCTTCCAGGCATCCTTGTAGGCAGTTCCACGATGTGTTTAATAACGTTGTGAGGAATACGTTCCCACTCTTCTTCAATGACTCTTTTTATGCCTGCCTGATGTTTTGTGGAGCAGGTTGCACTGATCTTACCCGTCTCTTTAGAACATCCCAGACACGCTCAATTGGGTTGAGGTTAGGACTTCGAGCTGGCCTATCTAAAAGACGGATCCCAACTTCTTGCATGTACGCTTTCAATACCCGAGGACGGTGCGGGTGAGCATTGTTATCCATCAAAATAGAATCTTCCTTAAGCGGAGTAGAAGTTAGCTTGTGGACGGTCTGGAGGAGGCTTTTGGCTGCCAATATCAGGAGTTGCCGCCCGGCCCGATACTGAGATATAGACCTAAAACAGTTTATATTTATTGTTGATCTCTACGAGTACGATTCGGCTTAGCGGCTTATGCTGGGCTGGTATAATAATATAATTAAATTAATTAAAAATGTATACGTTTTATTAAGTAATTAACAAAAATAAAAGATAAAAGAACAAAACACAGCTAACCGCCCCGCCACACATAAAACCATATACCTTTCTTAATAATAATGGACTGCTCTGGATGTGACAACACGTTTAAAGAAATATCTAAGTTTTTCCAATACAGAAATTCATCTCGTAATCAACTGTTGGTCATCATTGATTAATTAACACATGTATTACATTATTTTAAACTATATTTTCCCCTTTTCATTCGGCTCAAGAGTTTTAATCTCGCGCTAAAAATATTTAAAACGATTTTTAAATGTACATAACAAACCTACGTCTGTATTGAAAAAAATAGAGGAAATGCAAGTAGAAACCACTAGAGGGAAATATTGCGTTGTTCACATTGCAACCGACGCTAGTAACAAGCACGTTTTTTATGAATGTTTTGTTCGGACAACGGGTCCCACTGCGCAATGCAGTCGTATCTCGCCTCTACGACAGAGTTGCAACCTTGGTGTTTTAAATTACACAAGTACTAACTTAAAGAATTAGTAACTATAAAAATGAATTGTCATCGACAAAAATTATCAGTTCTTCAGCACAGCCTTACGGATACAGTGGCAACATGAGAACCATACTATGGTGTTGTATATTGGTAGGGACGCTGGCCTATGTCAGTTGCCGGGAAGTGACTCGGGAGAAGCGGGATGCCGATCTTGAAACTGCTGCTTCAGGTCATGGTGGCAAATGGGACAAAGGTGGTGGCCACGAACATCACGCTCATCATCACCATGACCACGGAGATAAGGGTCATAAGGGTTATAAGGGCCACCATCATCACGAGCATGGTAAAAAAGGACACCACCACCACGAAGGACACAAAGGACATCATGACGAACACGGTGGGCATAAGAAACACCATCATCATGATGACGGTCATCACCATGAGCATCATCACGGTGAAAAGGGACATAAAGGACATGGTCACCACGAAGAGGGACACTATCACAAAGGACACTCCACTAAAGGACATCACGGTGTACATAAACACGATGAATTCAAAAAGGAAAAGCACTTCCATGATCATCACCATGACGGTGGTCACCATGAACACCACGGTGGACATCACGAAGAGCACGGCCATAAGAAAGGCGGTGAATTCCATAAAGGACACAAGCATGGCGGGCATCACCATCACGAGCATGGTAAGAAAGGTCATCATGAGAAGGGTGGACACCATCATGACCACAAGGGCCATCACGGTGAAGAAGGTCATCATGAGCATCATCATCATCATCATGATCATGGAAAGAAGGGTGGTCATGAAGACCATAAGCACTGGGGCTTTAAAAAGGGACACAAATAAAGGCCAAAATCCCACCGACGGCAACTGCCCTATAGATAGGTTTACTTATAATGTTTTTTTCTGTGACTGTTATTTTTTTACTGTTGCTGTTTGATAATAAATTTTAAAAATATATATTTCTTTTAAACACACATATATATACTCCTCGTGTAAACGTCGAAATCACATATACATATACAGACTGGAAAAGTGCGTGAAATGCATCAAATGCCATACAGTAAATGTAACTAAAATTATATCGCTGATCTACTACGTACCTAGGAGCAATAGTTACAATATAAGGGTAATAAAGGATAAATAATGCGAGACATGCAAATTGACTGTACGAGTATATACTCAATAAGCACGCGACATTATTTTTTTACTATTGGGGTATTTTTTAATTTTTAATATTCATATTTGTATATCAAGTATGAAAGCTTTCCTGAAAAGGCTCAGCTAGTAAACAAGATAGTCGCAAAGCAATTTTTGTTTCGACAGAAGTTATATAAATGTTTCTATCGATATTGGCAACATTATTAGTGGTATAAGCCTATTCCATTTCGACATTTAATGTTTAATGTAGCTATGTAGACTTATTTGTACGAGTCTCAAATAGCCGTTAATCTATATAGACTAGATATATATATCATATAATAAAAAGTAATGTCTATAGGATAGATATAAATAAAAAAAAAAATAAATAAATCTAATATCTATTTGTGTTCTTTATTTTTATTTGAAGTATATTAAAATAATATTGGAATACCTTTTAGACTGCTACCAGCACACACAATAAGTTTACCAAGAAATATTGTGTTTAATTATAACTCTATAATTTAACAAGATTTAGTTTCTGTTTTTTTTCCTGGGGGGGGGGGGGGGGGGGGGGGCCCCCCCCGGGGCCCCCCCCCCTTAAAATAGTATTCAATGAAAGCCTTTTCAGCGATTCGATATTCTCTTGGGAGTGCACCTTCATCCCTTGCGATAGCGCTTATATATGTAGCGGGATGGGAGAAGCCTCTATTGGCGGTGTAGCCTGATTGTACTTTTCATAGCTTTACCTATACCCTCGCTAAGGATGGGAATTTTTAAATGTGTTTTTTTTAATTGTATTAATCTTTAAAGATTGTACCTATTACTTGATAAATTATTTAAATAGAAAAATTTTCTTGTAATTAAGTTTCGTTTCCTTTTAATTTCCTTGTAAGTGGTCGGCAATTTACTTAAAAATAGTATAATAAAGATATTTACGACGTGTCGCCCTTGATTGTTGTAATTATTATAGGTCTTTAAAAATAATAATTTGTATTTGATTTTTTTAAATATGTATACGTCTCTATGTTTATTTATTTATATATATCTCTCTAGCTCGTTAATCTAGCTAGCTAATTTTAGAGAGAGAGAAATATATTTATATATACCTAATTAAAGAGAGATTTTGTGTATTACTCTCAGCATAGGAAGTGATAAATTTCTACTACATCTAATTAACTAGATACAAAAGTATGAAAATATTTTAGAAATAAACCTACAAGTATTTTATTTATTTAAGTAAATAGAGAACGTTATCTTATTTAAACGTAAAAAAATGATTAAATCAAAAGTAAGTCTGCATTTGTGCTGTAATCAAATGGATGTTAATAATTTCCATTGTGATTGTTATTGGATATCTGTTCAATAGAAGTATGTAAATAATTAAATATTTATTATAACGGCTAGCGGCCTGTAATAATTGGTCGACCGTAAAATTATTACGTAGCCCTTTTATGGCTATTGTAACACATTGTAAAATTTAAGTATCTTTTTGCTCGCAATTGTAGTTTTTATATGAGGAACTGGGTACATAGCAAAAATTACATAACAATCGTACCAGCAGCGCTGAATTCAGTTAATTTTTTTTACTACGGCACTTGTAATAACTATTATTTAAACTATACTCATCGTCCTGAACATAACTCTGTCGATAGACAGAGTTGTTTCTATTGGATACAATAGAAATAAATTCTGATTTAGCAAGGCTTTGAGAACATTAAACATATTTAAAATTGTTTTTATTTAACCAACTTCGTGTTAAAAACGTATTATGTATTGTATATAATAAAGAACTGCACATCATTTGTGTTTCGAATCGTTTTTATGTTATACAACATGCTTGTAATTAAAGTAATATGTATATAATAAATTCGCGTATAAATCTGCTAAAGAAATTTTATTAAAAACTAGTTATTAACACATACATAGCCGAAATACCAAGACGTATGAGTACACGAGGAAGGAATAATTAAGCGACGGGGAATAATTTCACTTAAAAAGCTTTTATCTTCCTTCATTACCTTTAACGCTTTTAGTAATATGTATATTATAATTAGCATAAGCTAATTACCAAGTATGAATTTGGTAAAAAGAATACTTTGACACAATGTTTCGTGTTTTAACTTGTAGCAAGTTACGTTTATTTAATGCGACTGACTTCTAACTATTACATAATAATTCAATATAGAACAGCAAGACAATAATATGGAAAAGTAAGAAATGCGAAAATAGTTTATTTAATATCATAATTATCTATTGAAACCTTTTGCCTGCAAAAAAATATTTGATTCCAGATCGATATACATGAACTAAATGTTACTAACGGATTCGAAACATAGACACAACACAATACTTGCTGCAATAGATTACTACGATTCGTCATTTTATAATGTTACACAACGATTTATATAAAACGGCTGCGAAATTAGTTATCTCGTCAATTTAAGAAATAAGTACACTGAATCCAGACTAGTAATTCTGGCCGATCATGAGGTCATTAATATTATTAGGACTATTGTTATTTTACGTCGCTTACATTGATGCGAGACGCTTAAAGTCATTAAAAAAAGATGTGATTTACGACAAAGACAACGATCAGATAGATGCTGCTTCAGAACATAAAAAAGCAGAAAAACCCCAGGATCACGAATTCAAAAAAGGTGGCGGAAAGGATCATCACGCTGAACATCACGATGATCATGGTGAAAAGGGTCATAAAGGTTATAAGGGACATCATCACCATGAAGAGGGTAAAAAAGGGCATCATGACAAAGAAGAACATAAGGGAGAATACGATGATCATGGAGAAAAAGAAAAAAAACATCATCATGAAGATGGACATTATGATGAACACCACAAGGGCGAAAAGGGCGAAAAAGGACATAAATATGCAGAGAAAGGACATTACAATAAAGGACATTCAACAAAAGGCCACCATGAAATTCATAAACTAGATGAATTCAAAAAAGATAAGCACTTCTTTGATGAAGATGGAGATTCCGGACACGAGGAAAAACACGGAGGGTTCCACGAGGAACATGGTCACAAGAAGGGTGGAAAATACCATAAGGGTCATCATCACGGCGACCACCATGAGCATGAACATGGGGAAAAGGGCCATCACGAAAAGGGCGGGAGTCACCACGTGCATAAAGGCCATAAGGAATCCGGAGGACATGATGAACATCATCATCACCACGCTGATCACGCTAAGAAAGGTAGCCATGAACATCATAAGAAATGGGGATATAAAAAAGGTCACTAGACCGCTAAATCAAAGTGAAACAATTACCGATTTTACAAGGCTTGCTGCTCTCGTATTAATATCTGGTCAACTATTTATTTAATAAAGGTAGTTATTTAAATGTTATTTTATTTAAAAATGTATAATTGTTGAATAAAAAAAATATCATTCGTTTTTGTTTTATTATGACGTATAACAAAAAGACGTAATTTTTAGACATATTATTTATTTTGTAATATGTAGGAAACTTAAAATTATAATCGCGTTAAATACCTATATTCCTAAAAATTAAGGTCCTTATACTCGATGACCCGTAATAAATGCATCTTGAAAATGTTTACAGCGGTCATTCAAACTTTTTTACACTACTAGGTGAACTATTTCTTCGTTTCTTTCATGGTAATATGAGTATCTCTTTCTTTAATTGCATACTAGAAAAATGTTCAATTTGTTTGAGGGTGTAATCTACTGATAACGCTTCTACACTAATTAACGGGCAAATGTGGGGCTTACTGGTGTCACACCTCACACTAGATTTATTGCTCTATGCGACATACTTTAAATCCTTCACGCTGTGAGCAACTGTTACTTAATGCGACATTTATTGAGTGACATTCGCTAATTACTTACTAAATATGTGTGATTGCTGTCTTGCTGATATTGATGGTTGTTATAATAATATTAGGGCAAAATCTACCTAATTGTTTTTGTTATGATTATTCATATTTTAATAAAACAGTATATCTAGTAAAATACATTAATTAATAATAATATTTATTAAATAGATGTAACAAAACTATTAAATTAAATGCATTTCAAAACAATCATTAAAAAATATATTACACAGTTTTAACAAGAGTACTAACTACTTGTACAATTAATGACCTTTTTTAAAGCCCCAATGTTTGTGGTCTTCGTGTTCTCCTTTCTTCCCATGATCGTGGTGATGACTATGATGCTCATTATGGCCGCCTTCATCATGATGTCCCTTGTGTTCATGGTGGTGTCCTCCCTTCTCATGGGACCCTTTCTTTCCATGATGATGTTCATGGTGGCCTCCGTGCTTATGCCCCTTAGCAAAGTGGCCCCCCTTTTTGTGCCCGTGCTCATCATGGTGGCCGCCGTAACCTTCTTTAAATCCTGACTCTCCGAATTTTTCATGGAACTTTTTATTTTTCTTAAACTCATCTAATTTGTGTATGCCATGATGGCCCTTTGTTGAGTGACCTTTATGAAAATGGCCCTTTTCTTCGAAAGCATGCCCCTTTTCTCCTTTTTCACCATGATGGTGCTTTAGGTAGTGGCCATCGTCGTGGTGATGCTGCTTTTTGTGGCCCCCATGCTCACCATGATGTCCTTTGTGTCCTTCTTGATTGTGGTGACCTTTTTTACCATGTTCGTGGTGATGATGGCCCTTGTATCCTTTATGGCCCTTTCCACCATGCTCGTGGTGGTGACTTTTATGATGTTCTTTACCGCCACCTTTCTCATGGTGGTCGGAGGCTGCAATCTGTAGGTCATCAAAACGATCCTCTCTGAGGTCTCGTGCTAAAGATATGCTAAGAAAAACGAGCAAACAGCTCGCTACAAGCACTGCCTTCATTGTCAATGTTATTATTGCTAGAACTTGTTTCTTAATGAATACGCCGATTTACGACACGGTTTTATAGACAACTAGCCGAGAATTTTCTTTGTACCTTGATTGAGCAATTGTGGCAAGCTCACTCTATTATTTTCATTTCTTGCCAAGGTTGGCTCGATATGAATAAATGCAATGTATTCTTTTTAAAGAAAATTTACAGTTTGACTTGTTGACTTTTTTAATTGCTCGGACCTTAGGGTAAGTTTCGCTATGAAAGAGTTTAAATAAATATAAATTAAAAGGTGTTTAAACCTACAACACAAATGTTTTCATTAGAGATGGTTAAGACTGGGCTGCTCGGCGATTATTCACTTCACTTCGCTGGTGTATCATTAACTCAGTCTGAAAATCTTGTGGCACACCTTATGGTTCGTCACTGTAATAATTTACCCCCTTTACTCATTCTTATAGTTAATAATGAATTAATTACGTCATAGTCAAATTATAAGTTATTGAGGTACGTCACAGTCCGTGCGTACACACATATTAATTCTCAGTTTAATGGTAGGTTAAAAGTAAATGATTTAATTCCGAAGAAATTTTAAGGTTTTTCTATACACATGTACAAAACAAAACAAGCAAGTGGTTAGGTCGTACTTCACATCCAGCACGTGCAAATCCGTTCGGCTATATACGAGGATTCATAAACATTTAGCAGTTTTGGTCAACCTCGAATTAATTTTTGTATTCATGTATATTGTACAAATACAAATCATCAAGTGATGTAGACTAGATATTTAATACAATTATATAATAATTATAGGTGGTAGTTTGACAAGCCTTCAATAGAAATATATTGGTTTCCTGAACATAACAAAATTAGTATCACAATCATGGAATTAAATAGAATAAGTTAATTGGAATATTTTCTGCCACCAAAACTACAATGTGAGATTTATTAAGTAATTAAGTAAAAAACTTGAAAATATTATTAAAAATAACATTTTGTAATCTGAAATGGTTTCTAAAATATTGTCACATAGTTTAAAATTAATTAGTGAAGTACCTTGAGTTAATATGTGTATCAATTACCTAGCCGCTGGCTATCGAATAGAATGTCTGTATTAAATATCTTAAACAATTTATTTAAGACACATAAAGAAAGCTATTTAAAATATAATTGTTTGGAAATTTGTAAATATTTTTTTCTTTATAATAATGGGATCATTTTTGTCAAACAAGTAAATGTGTATGTATTCAATTTTATTAAAAACAAGTAAAAAATGTGTTTATTTTTACATGTAGTAATGTTAAGCTTATGGTCTTCATGACTACCTTTCTTACCGTGTTTATGATGATGGTCCCAATGTTCGTGGTGTCCTCCGTCTCCGTGGTGACCTTTGTGGTGATGATGATGTCCCCCGTTTTCATGGTGACCTTTATCACCATGTTTGTGTTCGTGATGTCCTCCATGCTTATGCCCTTTGTGGAAGTGTCCTCCCTTCTTGTGACCCCCTTAGTGGTGATGGCCCCCGTAATGTTCATGATGGCCCTTGTCGCCATGATGGTGGTGAAAATGTTTGTCTTTCCTGAATTCATCGTGTTTCTCAATACCATAGTGCCCTTTCGTATCATGGCCCTTATGCCAATGACCGTGTTACTCGTGGCCGTGGCCATGTTCACCGTGATGTCCTTTGTGTCCTTCATGATGATGATGGCCTTTGTGACCATGGTGGTCATCATGATGGCCTTTGTGTCCCTTAAGGCTATGACCTCCATGGGCGTGGTGATGATGTTCATGGTGCTCATGACCACCACCTTTATCCCATTTGTGGTCAGAAGCTGCAGTTTCTAAATCTGCTGATCTTTTCTCCCTGGTGACTTTCGTAGATGCAGTGACAACCAGTGCCACCAGCCCGAAAGCCACAAGCACGTAAATGCCCATACTGTAGTGTTACTTTAATGTTGTTAGATTCAACCACGAAAATGTTTCATACTGAAAGCTGCAGTCGATTAGAAAATTAATCCAGGTACAGACTCAAGTCAAGGTCGAGTTACCGGTTCTTACTTCCAGATTCGGTTTCCTTGCCGGATATTTGCCGCCCAATTGTATATTTATTGTAATAAAGAAAATATAGTGTATTACATTAAGAAACATTTTAAACATATAAGGGTCAAGGGGTTACATTTAGAGTTATATTAACAATGACATAAATTTCCTAAAAGTCTTGGTAATAGAAGCTGCTGGACATATGACTGAACTTTTTATGTGTTAATAATAGAGGGTCCCCCAAGATTTCTTTTATCAAAGCGCGAGTTATGTAACCTAACATTGGTTAAGTTACATATATATATAATTATATATATTAGTTAATAATTAGGAGCGCAAACCCAATGTTAGCAATCAGCGCACACTTGAAGCCAATATGTTAGTTATAAGCTTGAATTTTAAACGATTAAAGCCAGTTAATACCCAGCTTCAAACAAAGAGTTTCATTTAACATATATTTGAACATCCCTACAACAACTGCCACCGAACTTATCTCGCGTAGGCAGTGTTTTCGATTGCCTTTTTTTGACATCTACGACATAATTTTTTAGAAACATTGTAGAATTAGCTGATTTTAACTTAATTGAAATCAGCCCAACCCGTTGGCAACCCGTTTAGTTTCGTCTATCCTGGTCCCTGCGTCTGTTGTTCGGGAATACGTTGTTACGGTTCGCTCAAGTGGGATGCAGGGAAACGCTTAGATAAGTTAAGTCAACAACGCTGAATACCGGCGAATACGAAACTTTTAGACGTTTTATAGAAAAAAAAAAATTATCAAAAGTGTGAGTCTTCTAATTGGGGACGTAAAAAGTAAAGTAAATAAATATTTTCTTTCTTTTAATTCATATCACAAAATAATCAACAGTAACAAAAATACGATTGTTAGTATTACAATTCTTTACAGCAAAACTCAATAGTGCCCTTTATCCAAGCCCCAAGCTACATGATCAGCGTGACCACCTTTACTGCCGTGATCTTCGTGATTTCCCCAATATTCGTTGTTGGCTCCCTTATCATGATGCCCTTCATTGTCTGCATGGTGCCCACCTTTCTCAAAGTATCCTTTGTTGCCACCTTCGTGCTCATAGAATCCACCGCCACTGTGACCTTTATGGAAGTTGCTCCCTTCAGTGTAACCACCTTCAGCGTGGTGACCACCATATCCTTCTTCAAATCCTGATTCACCGTGTTTGTCATGGAAATGTTTGTCTTTTTTAAACTCGTCTAATTTATGTATTCCATGATGACCTTTTGTGGAATGACCTTTATGAAAGTGTCCTTTTTCTTCAAAACTATGTCCTTTCTCTCCCTTCTCACCATGAGCATGGCCGTCATAATAACCTTCGTCATGATGGTGATGTTTTTTGTCGCCACCACTTTCATCATAATGTCCCTTAGAGCCTTCGTGATCAGAGTGACCCTTCTTTCCATAACCATGATCGTGGTATCCTTTGTAGCCCTTATCACTGTGACCTCCATCTACTCCGTAATATTCTCCATGATGTTCCCCGCCATCACCCTTTAACCAATGTCCGGATGCTGCTTCTTCAAGATCTGCTTCGCGTTTCTGTCTAACATTTCTTGAATATACTGTAGTCGTAACAGCAAATAAACAGAAGAGCCCCAAAGTCTTCATGTTATCTTTATAAGATTTACTTACAGATTGACGATTGCCAAATGATGCCTGTTGCAAATTTTGGAGGGCTTATATAGTATTGCCAAACCGTACAGAGGTATTGATATTATTGAGTTTCAGTGTCAGTGTTTAGTGTCAGGGTAACAAAAATTGAACGTTAATCACGCAAATGACCTGGATTTTATCTTATAACAATGAAGTAAAACTTGAAGTTCAATATTAACGTTGAAGAAATCCAAACTTATACGAGTGTCTAGAGTTATAGTAGTTATAATAGTTGTTATTGTACAAGTGTGTGACTCTAACATGTATTTATACCCATGTCTTATCCTTTCCACACATTTAAATAAACAACCTTTTCAATTATATTCTGGGAGCGTCTTATCCCATCCCTAAAACTCTCGATTCTTTTGCATAGGACTGCGGAGTTTCAGTAAAACCCTCAATTCAAGCTCATTCTCTAAAGCTACAACACAGAAGGTACCTATGTATTTCTCCACATAGAGTATGTTTTAAACAAAACGTTTTGAAATCTGTACTGCCCCTCGCAAACCTCCGCGCCAGTTAGATTCTTCGGATAGCGAGTTCCTCCGATCTTATAAATATGAGTTTGTATAATGATCATGTTCGTATAATGGGTAACAGAGCCAACATAATGTAAAAATTATCTTGGTTTTAGCATACTCCCATTATATAAATTGCTTCATTATCTAACATCGAAGAATTACGTAGCTATTCATTTGATGATAAATGATTTTTTAGGGGTGATGTTCTCGTTTTCACTAAAGTCAAGGTTGTACGTGTCAAGGTGATATTATGAAATAGCTGTTCACTGTTTTTTATACGTTTTATTTTTCTTTTTAATTTCATCGATCTTTGCGTCACCGTTTCCGCACTGGTGCACACAGCCTGCTTCTCAATACGCTTACAATTACCAACGAAACCGCATGCCTCGATTCATTTACAACGAACATTTCATATTTAAATGGCAATTGTATTGTTGTTTTTACTCCAATGAATTCGTAAAGAAAAACTCAGATCGCGAATGGAAAATTAATTTTGGAGAAATATGAGTACATCGTAAGTTTTATAAATTGAACAAAAGCTTGGAGGATGGTTGGAGATTAACGTGTTGTATTTAATTAATTTTATATGAGTATATAAAGTAGTAGGGTTCAATTGTTTCAAATAATATAGAGTAAATATATAATTTGGAATATTGTACATATGTTACTTTCTCACTACGTTTACATATATCATTTATAGCTTTCTCACTAATCAACATATAAATAAGGCAATATACTTTGATTGATAATGATGTTTTTCAGGCCGATTCGGACACGGCGGCAATTTCTATTGATGCTGACCATTCAAGTAGGAGATTGTACAAGTGTGCTATATTCCATAGCTCTGATGACAGACTTCCGACACCAGAAAACATTAGGATAATAGGCATAGAATTGATACCATTATATGCACATCCAAGGCACGAGGGTGTTATAACACCGTTGGCTTACCTACTTAGATGTCATTTTAAGTTTTTGCTTGGAAATGGTGTATCCATTTGGGATCCACTGGGATATGAACCTGAGTCTTCATGCTCTGCAGTTGAATTTTCTAACCAATAAGGCAGCTGTGGTGATTAAGAATAGCGGAGCTTTTCTTTATCACAATAGCCTGGTTATTGTGAGAAATACACTCACAAATAAATTGTCTTTAGAGTTTGCGAATCCCTAATAAATGGGTCAATTAACTTGGCGTCGGTCGCTTGTCGATAGTGCTGTATACGTATCCGTTAACAATGCATCCATTATTGATTGTAATAGCCACGTAATGATCCGTGCTACTTGTTTTCATATTAATATCGATTTATGTCGCTTAATTGTATAATTTATTGGCAATATATTAGATGGGTGATATGGGTACTGAAAATATGCCCAGACGATGACAACACTTTTCTATAATGGTGATTCAAACTTCTTTAAAAATGAAAGTATTTTATATATCAGCTCCACTTTATGCATGTGTCGTTGATTAATGAATATATATGATTAATAATTAGAGAAGTACAATTTATATTTCATATATACATAGGTATATGTATATACTACAAAATTTTGTTTCTTTTATTTCGATTTTAAATTAATTTTATAATATAAAAGGAGTAGTAAAAGGAGCTATTGCGCTTATAATGTGCGGAATGGCATGTGAACCTAAATGATAAATAAATAATTAAAATTCGACAACTGGGCGACTGTTCGTTAAAATAATTGCTCCATTTTTCTTGTGAAAATAATAATGCCCTCATTACATTTTCATATAAGCTACTTATCAGAAAGGATAGGCTTTAACATTTATCAGTTTTCTGTTACTTTGGAGAAAATGACATTCAATTATTTTATAAACGGTAACAAGGTTTTATTGGTCCATTAACGAAATTAAAAATAAAAATTCAACATGTTGAATAATCAATAGAATAATGTGACTTAACGAAATTAAAATAGAAATTCTCAGAAATCACGTATTAAACTTCCTGCATTAATTAAACTGAACATAATGTTTTGTTAAATTCATCAATTTTTTTTATATTCAGATCACATAAAAATAAAACAAAAGTAACAATAAAAAGCGATAATATCTACAATGCTTTAAAATAACTCAGTAAAACTATAAATATGATTTTCATTGGTTCGATGGAGATCAATTACCGGGTTTTATACCTGGAAATTGGCCGTTTGACCAAGCTAGCAGGTAGGCATACGATCATAGTACATACTAACACTACCCAATCGTCCACATTTCATCCGTCAGAAACGTCTGGCGGCCCTGGGATCTTGCTCTATTGTTCATATTTATACAAATCTAAAACTTTATATTTCCGAGACTTAGAGGGAGGGAAAAAGGAATTTAATGAATTTAATTGTCATTAAAATATTAAGTGTCGAAAATTAATACAAATTATAAATTTAATTTTTTAAATTTATTTCTTCGATACTAAAAACACGTGGCATTTAAATTTACAATTCGTCATTTGAGATTTCAATAAATTATTTTGCATAAAATATAAAATACTAATATTTCATAAATTCTTTTTACGAAATTTTAATTTTTAAAATAGAAATTCTATAAGGTAATTCGCCCTTCTCACTCTCCCCCAATCGGTCGCAAACGCTCTCTCCCTTTTTTTCGACAAAAACGCAGCACATCTTCGTGACGCTAATATTATTATTATTGCGTTTCATTCGTAAAAATTTTACCCTCATGCGCTTAAAGAAGTTTCACTTCAAAAATATACTTTATATTTAAGCTTAGTTTAAAAAAATCAAATTACTACGACCGTAATAATTGATATCGAGTGGACAAGGGAAAGGCCAAAGGAATTCCGGCGTTCGAGCAATAGGATCGCTCGGCTTAGCCGGAAACTATTAATAAAATTGCACTGCCGTACGACGTGCTCTTCAATTGATTTTCATAAAGAGAATTGTCATTCCCATGGAGAATCTCTCTTGAACCGGGATGACAATAGTCGTGATATGAAAAGCAGGTGGATCGACCTTTCGTGTCTTGAATACTAAACATCTTGTTATCATCTTATTCCCGCTGTCGATGGGGGCTAAATTATACCAGCCATTTTCCAGTCGCGTTTTTTGAATTTGATTTTATAAGATTTCCTTTGTTTCTCAGCCACTTATATTGAAACTTCTGCTTCATTTCTTTTATGGTAATCATAAAATTTAAATCACTAAACGGTTGTGATGTTAAAATATAAATTTTTGCTCTAAAAATTCTAAATACGATATGAGGTCCAAATGATTATTTATTACTCTTTATTGATTTCTTTTATAGTAGTTATAAATTTGAGTAGCTTACAATTATATTTATAGTTAAAATATACAAATTCCTTGTGCACTTTTTAAATTGAATTTGCGTTCTATCTGTACTATGTAAAAAAATACCCGTTTCGTATCAAGTTTAAAAATTTTGCTGTATAATTTGCACATTTAATAAATTGTTAGCAGAGAGAGCTCAATTAAGAGATTGATTTAAACTAGAAATATTGTATTGCAACTATTTGTTTTTATATAAATAATTAAAGTCCGCTGTCCGTAGTATAAAATAATATATATGTTCATTAAAAGATTCTCGCTACTACTTGCTTCTACTACGTTTGGAATAATATAACATCATCAAATCTACTAAACTCTTTTGCAAAAAAGGGGCACCTTAAGAAATTTACATTCTAATGTCCATTTTAGTTATATAAATGTAATTTAATTGTCTGACGTAGTCTAGTCTAGTAGTAATTGTCTGACTGGCACTGGGCACGGGCCCAGTGCCCGTTATTTTTGCAAAAGAGCTTATCTAGCTATTCCGCAAAATTCTTCAATTTCTAGTTACTGCATTCAGTATTAAACGTGTTGAGCACGTTCAATTTTTCATTTGTTTAATTTAGCTATGATTAATCAGGATAACGAAAAAGATCCGTTAATAAAAGAAAATGTTCGTAACGCTAATTTGGTTAGTACTCAACGTAAAAGATTTAATGTTGTAAAAAACGCCGGGTACTAAAGGTACTCGACTTTAATAGGGGTGAAACTTTAGCGAAGTCTCGTTTCCGTAACCATTTGTCAAACAAAAAATATTACCCAACTTCCAGGAAAGGTTTCAGGCATGACGTTTATAAATACCCTTTCCATTACGGTGGAAGCTTTATGCAACTTCTATGTCACAAACTTTACAATTGTTTTAAAAGTATTAGCTACATTCTCGAAAGCTTTTCACAAAATGGCACAATAAAAATTATGATGTCTCTAGTGAAAAGCGTTCGTGCATGAAACGTTAGAACTAAAATAAGCAATATGTAGCAGTAAGTGGCGAGTGCAACACGGCACGATCGATGAGGACTCGTAGCCGTAGATTGAACGTAGACCCGATTACACATTATATAACGACTGAGAATTGCAATTACTGCATTGATTTTATTTAGTTTTCAGTTTTAATGTTAGCCTCGCGATTATGTTAACGATTCATTTCTGCGTTTGAGCCCAGGTATATTCCTGCGTGCTCTACAACTGTGTCATATTTGGTTTTACGATATAATAACGTGAGGATGCATGTTTTGACCGAAACAACTTACTGTGTGTGTCAGCTACAGAAGGTTGGTTATCTTATGGCTAAATAATTGCACAATGAAACAAATGCAGAAAGCTGACGACAGCCTAATAAAGTGTCACTTGGTGTATGTTCAGTGTATTCCAGGAACAAACTGTAATAAGCTATTAGGAATCTATAAATTTTAAAGTAGATGAATTTCTACTGAAAGTGCCTCACAAAAGTAAATATTAATTTTCATTACCATTTAGATAATAGAAATATGGATTCATTGATGAATACTATTTTTAAACGTTTCCATCGTTCAATTTGTTATTAAATGCGTCATTGATAATATTGGCTGAGTTCAGTCCCTAAAATATTTATAGCAAAATCAAGTGAAAAGTGATAAATACATCTCACGCAACTGTTGGCGTAAAGCTTTCTAATATGTATTAAGATTACAGATAATGTTCTACATATTGTTTTTTGTTTATGCGAGTACTAAAATTAAAGTATAACTTTTTTTAACCCTTTTTTGTTTTTTGTTTAATTCTGTCAGTCTCTTGCTTAGCTACGATTACACTATTATAACTGGTCACAAATTAATAGACGGTTAATTATTTGATTATTAGTACTTAATTTGATATTGAGCTTAATATACATTCTGTCTACGATTTACATCCAAGGTTAGATTTGCTTAAAATTCGAACATAAATTGAACGGGAACATTTTACTTGTAGGTAGGCAGTTAATTTAATTATAAGGGCGAGGTCTTGTAATTATAAAGTACTTATTTGAATTAAGAATCTCAATAAAAAAATTTTTTAAACAATTACTTATAAGTTTAAATATATCTTTTCAATTATCCTACATTCCTACCCGTTCCATAACTGTATGGAATATAGAGTATACCAGTATCTGCACAGAAACTAGTAAACTATAAGAAGAAGATATTATTTTCTCCTGCGTAGTAATGTCCAATTTAAAAAACACTGGCATTAATGATGGTTTAAATAGATAGGTTTATTTAGGGTATAGGATAATTTTACAGATATAAATACGTTTTCCTCGCCTATTAGATAAGTATATAGCAGTTAAATCTGTGTATCTCGTGACTGAGCACTACGCAGAGAGTTTAATTTCCTGGCCTGGAAATTACTCACGTTAATGAAATCGTGACGTCTCGACGTCAAATGACACATTTGCAAACCCTATTCAGGTTTTTCAAATAAACATACCCATTTCAAATTAAGTGCCTAAGTTTCACGAAGTTAGATCGATCGGGATTAGGTATATAAACATTTATTTACTCATAAACGTTCACTACATATGTAATTAAATAGTTAGTTATCAGTTTGAATTCTAATAAATATTTCGAATTAGAAATATAGCACGCAAACTCTGAGAATCAATTACTTACGAAATGTTTAAGCCCGCCATATCCCTCGCTATTACAACTACTATTTGCTTAGAAAAATGAGACATCTTAAGAAGCACTAAAACATGAGCACGTCACTTGCTCCTCACAGACGGAGACCCAAGCGAGGCACAATAATTTATGAGGCAATTCATCAGACCTCTTAGAACGCCGCTATATTTTATATTTTGTACTCTATAGTTTCGCTTAGGCTTGGCTTTAATAATAAACTCGAACCGTACAATCCATTACTATTGTTAATATCAATCTGTTTAAAAGAACAAAAGTTTTTATTATAAAAGGAAAGTCTTTAGAAACAATAACCTTTTTAGTTTTTTTAAAATAAATAAATACATTATAACCTCAAATGATCCAATCTTACGACAATTAACTGACTAAACTTATATGAACTCTCTTAATGGTTACTTAAGGCTTATAAGAACGTTATTTTCTGTAGGAATTTGTGTGTAATTATAATAAATGCAATAGATAAAAAAGTTACAATCCCCTTTAAAGTTGTATCATTTCGTAACAGACTAAGCAGGAGGCTTAGCGGTACACAAATTCATTCTGAGACGCGCAAGTTAAATGAAGTTCTGTGTAATTACTCTCAGAAAGACGGTTTACTGGGCTCAGTTTTGGTGACAGCCGCTGCCGCACGACGCTCACGCTCTAATTGAAGAATTCAAGTCATTTTCAAAATAAACACGTATTATACAACATGAGTATCGCTTTTTGCTTTCAAATTATTAGACACATTGTTTATTTACAAAATTTAAAAAAAAGCAAAACATTTATCTAAAAGACAACAGCAATATTTTTTTCTAAAAGAAAATTTAAATTGGTATACAGAAAGACCTAGAATATTACAATTTATGGAAATCCATGACATATTTTTCATTTGACTTTGACGTGTAATAAAATATGAAAAGAGAAATTATTCATATTATAAACGAACAATAGAAAAATTAATTAGTATGTTTGTGTTTATTTCAGTCGAGTGCATTGCGAAAGGCAAAGCGGACTCTATACATTCTTCTCAGTAATTTGTTGATGTGTAATACTCAGGAAATTTTTAATTTATAACAAAGGAAGATATAACTAATAATAAACAAACAGAAAACGATTTTAGTATTGTCTTTGATTAACATAACTTTTATTCATTTAATAAAACGATTTTTTTAACAACATTACGAATTTGGTTATTAAATATCATTTGTAAGCCACAATTATATACATATGTCAAAGATCAACTACAGATACCGGCAAACATCTTGAACAAAGGTCCTTGCCTGCGCAGAAGCGATTTTTAGGTATCACTGGGCGGCGGGCGGAGGTGCGCGGCGGCGGGAGAGTGACGTGCCGATCGAGTGATTGGTAAATCAGTTGACGTTTGTGTCCCGCATTGCGCAAACTTTCCCCCACTCCCTTGTTAAATGCTCAAGAAGTTTGCCGGTATCAGTACGAAGTTCACCAAGTAGACTCCATTACTATTTATGCAACATTATGTGTAAGGCTGCCCGTTTTGTGTTAGTAGTTAGTTAGATTACGTTTCACTGATCCTTTATTTATTAAATTTATGTGATTGGGTAAAATAGTGTAGATAGTGCTTTTATCGAGTTAAAATACCTAGTATATTAAAATACACTGTTTACAGCTTTATAATACATATTATACATATATGTATATATATTATATATATACATATTACAAATAAAAAGCGAGGCTTCTTCATTCCTCACGTCATTTTTTTTATATAACAGGAGGCAAACGAGCAGGAGGCTCATGCGATGTTAAGTGATACCGACGCCCATGGCCACTCACATTACCAGAAGGCTCGCAAGTGCGTTGCCGGCCTTTTAAGAATTGGCACGCTCTTTTCTTGAAGGGCCCTAAGTCGAATTAGTTCGGAAATACTTCAGTGAACTGGTTCCACATTGTGGTGGTACGCGGTAAAAACTGTCTTAAGAACGACGGATGTCGAGGTGATACGGGTGGTATTTTGTATTTTGCCTTGACGTCCGATGATGAAACTCAGCAGCTGCAAACAAATGCATAAATTAAGAAAAATAGTTTAGGAATATAATTAATTGGACTAAAAGAAGGCTATTTTGAAGTGCGCTAATTTTATCAGAAACTCTTAACTTATACGTTGTAAACTTAAACCTGGAGCCCGATTGAATTCAATCCGATTGAGTTAATCTAGTTTTAGTGAGCGCATTTAAGGATATTTGTGTTTTTTTCAACGAGTATAGCTGTTTTAAAGAGGTTAATTCAGTAACATTCTTACGGGCTACATGTTAACGTTAATTTGGTAGAATAACAGCATCACGCCAGACGAATTTTGCGTATGTGGCTTAAAAATTTAGAAATCTTTTCGAAAGTTAAATAAATATCAAAGTGCAGTTTTGATGTAGTGGTTAACCGCGTGACTCTTAACCCTGAGGTCTGCCTTGGAATTCGATGTAATGATTTTTTTTCTGATCGCACCTTAAGATTTTCTTGTATGTTTAGTACAATATACGATCAAATTAAGCCCAAATCTTGTATCAGAAAATACGTGTCAATTAAGAGTTGTAGCGCCATTGTGACACGATTTTTACATAATATCAATTGCTCCAATAACAACAATATTTTATACTTTTACAGAAAAAATACATCTCAGTAGAAGAATTTCTCAAAATCTCCAAACGTACTTAAATTAATATGTTTGGCACATTGCATTTAATTGTTTGGCTTATTGAGTGTTTGTGAATATGTGTATTAATAAATGTTTAATTTTCAAATATATACCATATTCATATTTGATAAAATATTATTTTGAAATTTAGTTAGCTCATATTTGAAATCTAGTGAGAAATGCTTAGAAAGTATCTAGCTCTATCAGAATGCTTAGCGAGAGATGGCCGTGTTTGGAGAGAGCTAGCGGTGCCGGGTGAGCAAACGCTGCGCCCGAATTTGCAATTCGTTTGTGGACTACGAAATAGTCTCCGCAAGACCAACTCTTTTGTGGATTTCTCGGTTAACGACCCAGACACCAGCGTATATTTATGCAGTTCACATAATATTTTTCGCAGATATAAGTGCTCAACTAGCACTACGATTTTCTATTTCCATGTAAGAAAATCACTTGCTGGATTATACGGATATTCTTATGTATTCCGTAAATATGCCAAAATAACATATTATTACTATATTGTACATAGATTAATAGTATGTTTATATTAATAAAAATGTAGGTAATTAAAGTTTGGTATTATTTTGGCGAAACAGAACCTTTTAGAAATCTAAGACGTTTACTACTCACATATCTTGATTGAATTCACCATTTATTAATATGATATAGTTTATTATATATACAGTACACATTTATGATGTAGTTGGCCTAGTTGTAAATAGTTGACAATCGGGATTTAGGGAGATACACGACAACAACAACAACAACACGACTCTACGGATAATCAAAATTTTTCAATTTAATTAAAGTCTTTATTAAAATAGCACATATGGTTTCAAAGAAACAATTAATGTACAGACAACTAAATAGCATCTTGCATGCATTTTCATACATAAATTCCTTCCTAATGCATGTAGATAACACATAACAGAAACCTTTTTGTAAGCTCCATCAAGGGTTCATCTACATTAAATTTGCGCGAATCCACGATTAACAATTGCCCTGAGCCGGGAATGAGAAAATTAACTTTTAAATGTAAATTTTACGAGGAAGTCATAACGTGAAAGCTGCCGCGGTTAGACCTGATTTATTGCAGTTGAAATTGAAAGTGTTAAAGGAGTTGCAATCTGAAAAAAGTTTTAATAGGTATGTCTTTAAAGAAATATAAATCAGCTTAAGCGACTTAAACTTCGCAAACTTGTTCAACATTTAGGATCATCCACCAGAGTGTCTATTTAATGACGTCAATTTATTTCTCTAATCAAGGCGGCATTCATTTTACTAAGCTTAGACGTAAAATCATTACATTTAACCGTTTCAAAATTAGCAAGCGCCTGATAAAATTATAATAAATTCCTACTTCTACCGTAATTGTCAGAAAAGGTTAAAATAAAAGTAATTTTATTACGTATTTTTTATAGTTAAGTACTAAAGCACTAGAATCGGTGATGACCACATTCGTTTCAAATGTATACAAAGTTGTATTATGATTATGCTTATTACCTACATATATGTCGATTTCAAGTATTCAATTGCTATTCACCTCTTAAAGGTAGCCTTAAATAACTCTGGCCACCTATTTTTTAACGAGTTATTTAATTTTAAGTTTCAAATGCCTTACAACAGTCTTAGTCAACGAACTATTCGCGTTATCCAAAGATTTTTTTACATGATGTACATGTACATAAAATTAGCGTAAATCAATTAATTATTCACTTATCTTATGTGCCGAGTCCTAAGCAAGCACAATGTAAAAACGCCGCTTCCAAGTACTGTTTACATTTCGTTGTTAAAACGCAAAATGGTGCCTTTTTATATTAAATTGAAAAGTATTTTTTTTAATATTTGTTTCATCTGTTTATTTATGTTCGAGCGTTTAGCTTACGGAAATTATTTTTATAAATATGACGTAAAGTTTTATCGTTTTTAGCACGGGCAGTAACGCTACTTAATACACGAACTTCAAAATCAGCTAACAAAAATCTATTATTTTAAACTTAAAGGCTATACATCTAGAGACCATCAGAGGTGTAAGCAGCTTTGTTTTCTTTGTTGAAAGTAACGCGATGCTCGGGAGGAGAAGGATTCTATAGCCTACACCAATCAACTGTTTTCATACATTATCGTTTACTTGTCACTTTCTTGAGATCATGTCCTTATTATAGTTTTTAGAATCTAGGCCAGAACCTCCGAGGTAAACTATACAATATACGATAGCGATATCAACTAAGGAGAACATTTAAGTAAAATAATGCCCAGGATGTTGCTTTATTAAGTTAAGCTAGCAGTTTATAATTGCAGTAATTATTGTAAATCTCACCTGCCAACTTGCTTGCTCCTTTATTTTAGGAAAAATATGTAATTGAAAGGTAAAGGAACATGGCGTTATGAGATATCTATAATGTGCAATTAATGATATAATAAAATAATTTGTATATCATTATAAAAAAATAAACAGTTAATTAATCTGACTACCTTCTGCTGTCTCAACAAGCAACTGTCCACCATCGTTTTTAAATTTACCTGTGTAAAGGATGCCAGGCTGAGGAAACTCATTTGTAATTCTTGAATCCGAGATACTAATAAAACAACAGAGAAAAGTCGAGCCTAAAGTACAGCCGGAACGTGAAAAGATCTCATGTGTTTATCACTTTTACCATAAATGTCTACCTAGATAGATAATACACTGCACCTGAGCGTTTTTAAAATGTGATAGTAGGACTAGCAAGTTTAAAACTTATAGCGCCTGTTGGTATTCTCTCATTTGTTTTAATATTTAGGTACGTTACGTTTATAGATACGTTAGAATTGCCATTGCCAAGCGTAAATACCATACCTTCAAACCCATATTTAAAAAAACTCGATAGATGACCAATTTCTATAAAATATTAATTAATTTTTATAAAATATATGAAATTTAATTAAAATTAAATTAATTATAATTGAAAATTATTTTAACTAAAATTCTTGGAATCTACCCGGTGAATTAATAAAACCATTTTCATTATTTCCATGAACACTCATGCTATTTGCACGTGTTTTTAATATTTTGGTATTACGATTGGCGGGTATATATAGAAGAATTCAGAAAATTTTCACGATTATAAGTAACGAGATACAACTTAGTAACACGTGTGCCTTTTGTTTTCCTATAACGGAAATCCTGCGGTCCACGCGGTATTAGTGTGTTGTGTAGTCGAATAGTTTTATTATAAATCACAATATTTTAAATTATTCCCGAGTATAGACGGCTCTCGAAGCACAAACGCCATCAAGAGGGGCTCCGTCAACCAGAAGTGTCGTTAAGAGCTGGGTCGTACCGTCTCTGACGATTACCGCTACGAGCCCATAATGACCCAAAGAGACCCTTATTAAAACTTACTCAACTCCTAACAAAGTTTTAAGTTTAAGTTTGCTATGCATATTAATTCTAACTTCGATACTCTAAGTAGTGATCGTAATTGCTTATGTCATTTATGTTAATTATTGCGCATATTTTAACATGGTTTACTTCAGCAAAGCAATAAAATGCGTTGTTTCACAAGAACTAGTATTAAAACAACTAAAAAGAGAAATTGTAGAAGATAATTTGAGATTAATAATATTATAGGATTCATTAAAGGTCCTTGTTAAATGTTCCGTTAGATTTTCGACGAAATAATGTGTTTTAGTTAGGAATGTTTTCTTAAAGGCTTATCCTACCTGGTCTAAAATTATAAATGAAACAGAATCCCTTACTAAGAAAATCTATTTAATTTAATTATAAAAATAAATTTTATATTCTAAACCAAAACCACTGGACCAATTAGAAAATCTCTTTCCACTAGAATCCTACATTATACCTACCTGATGATTAAAGGCTATAGAATATATGTATTCAAAAATGTAAGGGATCCGTATGAAAACTTCGATTATGTAACCCAAGGTGTAAAAAAATACCAATGAAATACGTTGGGGTAATTATTGACAATAGAGCAAAGTGATGTCCTACAGTTTTATAAAAGACACCATATATTTTACTATTACCGTAATCTCACAATAACTATTTTTTCATGTAACTATGCAATAGTAACGCCTAAAGAATCACCATTATTAAAAGTGAAATTTAAGGAACAGCGCTTCAAGTAACTCTTATAGTTTTATCTATTGAGAATAAACTAGTCAAATTTGACTAATGGCCCCTGTATACGAAATCTATGCAGGTGCGAGTACTACTTACATAAAACAAAATCTAATCTCCATAATTTATTATTTACTTTTAACCTAAACATTAAATAGTTAACTGTTCTTTTAACGACACAGAAGATCTTAATTACACATAAAATAAAAACCGTTATAAAGTAAATTTTTATGTAGGATGAAAATTTCATAAAAGCTTTTATTGGCGTGGGACTGTCAAAGATCAGTATGAACTGAAAACTCTACTGCGATTTGAAGTTGTTCTTTTATAAAGTCCATCAATTAGTATTAAAATATAATGAATTCAGAGTTACAATGTATAAACATTCATAAAATTCTTAATAGTTCGAAAATATACGTAAGGTCAAATGGCGGAGTCAGACAGCTTATCAAAATATTTTGTATTTAATATTTGCTTAGCTTTACAGAAGGAAGAAAGAAAAGCACAAACCACGTAAAACTAGTAATTTATTTAAATATTAAGGATTACACAATTTAGAAGACACCATTTAAGCTTTGAAGAGCAGGGTTTTCTTTTATTCGAGGTTGAGGAAACAATGTCGTTTTTAAATAATTCCCAGGCTTTTTAATTTATTTAAATGCCAAAATAAAAACATAAATAATTAGGAGGGTAATAAGTGATCTCGACCAGGCCAACGACCATCTTAGTAAAATGTGCGATATGCGATCTGTTAAAAATAATAAAATTATAAATAATAATTATATTTTAGCCAACCAAACCAACTGAAATTATACGATGTTGCTAGTATAAAGAAAATATTTATAATTTATTTGATTTATATTTATTGAAACTTTTTCCACAGTATCATCAATTATATTAAATAAACCTAACATGCGTAATTATATCTTCGACTTGTCAACCATTCGCCTACTATGTACTACGGATTTATAACAAACAAAATTGTAAAGGTTGGAAATAAAAAAACTAACCGGTTTAGTTTATATTCATATCGATAGTAAAACGAAACAATTCATAAAAGTTAACAAGCTATTGTGAACGTTTTTGTTTCATCTGCATCAATATTTTGTATATAATAAAATGATACAACTGTACATTGAAACAACACAATTTTAAAATTGATAAATTGATATATTATCTAAATAAATTTTATTTATTTATTTAACATTGTAATTTATAGAATCTTAATAATAGGTTACATTATTATCGACGTAGCTTTATGGTATGCGTTAATGAAACACGTTATTAAAAACCTGTAGGAAATAATTTTGGTTCAGAGGGCGAAATCGAAAGGAAATAAAAGAAGTAAGAAGTTGTCCATTTTCCGGAACTGTGAGGGTCGCAGTAGTTTTATTGAATCCAGTGCTTATTATTGTCCCAGTTAAACGTAGCCTCGATTCGACACTCGCTTCTGGATTAAGTTTGTTTGAATGCCAGTACTTTGCTACAAAATTCTTACTTCGTTGAAAGAGTAAAAAAAGAATATCTTTTCTGAATTGTTATACACAAGTAGGTATGCTTAGCTGAGCTTTTTAGTCTATCGTTTAGTGAGCATTTGTTTTCGAATAAAATACTGGCTGATTGACTTAATAAAATATATATAGCAAGTGTTTATTTTAATAATTTAATTCAGATACAAAACAATGCTTTCGCATTCCAAATTCAAAATATTTTATTTTTTGTAATTCCTTACATCTACGGAGCAATTTCATATTTTATTGAATCGAATTTAACTTACATAATAATACTAGCTGACCCGGCAAACGTTGTTTTGCCATGTATATTATTTCTCGGAAACATGTTTTTTAGTTCAATAAAAATAACTATCTACAATAATAAAAAATAGGGGTTGATGGAAGAGGGGTGAAAATTAGGGGTTGTATTTGTATTTTTGTATGTTGTATTCATAAAAAATAAAAACAATAAATGTTTTTTGGAGTGGACACCCCTTATCACTTAGGGGTTTGAAAGATACATAGTAGCCGATTCTCAGACTTACTGAATATGCATAAAGAAATTCATAAGAATCGGTCGAGCCGTTTCGGAGGAGTAAGGGAACGAACTCGAGAATTTTATATATTAGATTTTATTAACGTCCGTATCAACGCGTTTTACTCTAAATGTATAAAAGTACTATCTCTATAGTAAGACTCCATCTATGCTTCCGCATCATGTTTAATTTACCTTAGGTTCTACAAAACCCCAAAAATATGAATAACCCTACAAGTGAAATATATATTAAGATATACAAATACTACATAAAGTATTATCGTGATCAATATTTCACTAGTCATACTGCTTACATAAATTTTAACATACACTACTAGGCGTATTGTTCAAAGAATGCTTTATATATTTTTTTACAGACTCTTATTTTATTTCTATGAAGTTCCCATGAGTTCTTTGCGTTGTAAATCGTAGAAGTATTTAAGAGAACTGCGTTCAAAGAGTAGGCAACGCGAGTGACTAATGTGCAAATCCTGAACATAAAAGATTAAATGCCACATTTCCTAAATATACGACTCTCCGGAATAGAGCTTTTGAAAAGTTCTAATTTCTTTAAGAGCTTATTTATTGTACCTTAAAAAGTTATAAGGAATGCTGACTCTTAGGAACCAACCAGTAATTAGTTCAAGAAGAACCTGAGTCAAAATTTATGTATTATGTTGACATTGTTGATAGACATCATTTTTATTCTTATCAACTAGTTAAAATGTTTGCTAAACTAAATGATGCCTTTCAAGTTAAACAGTAATATTAAACGCGCATTGTGTTGGTTCATGAAACTAAGGAAATTGTTGGTTTTTGAGGGCATTTAAATGAGGAAGAGGATCGTTCTTTACAAACTGTCATCTGGAAAAGAAAATTAATATTTTAAAAATGAATTTTTTAAAGACTGAACTTTGTATAATGTAGGTTATTGCATTGTATGATATTATAATAACGTAGTTTTGTAGATTTAAATAGTTTGCTATTGCCGTACGCCATTTCCGCTGCGTATTATATATAGGTATGAGCAGTGTTGGTCTAGTGGTTACAGCGTGGGACACTAATCAGTTGTAGGATCGATCCACGGCTGTGCACAAATGCAACCAAATTTCTGTCTATGTTTAATGGTTAGTAATGAAAACATCGTGGGAAAACAGGCATTAGAAATATAAGGCATGTGAGAGAAATAAATGAACACGAAACCGAAACCATTTAAATTTGAGGCCCAGACTTAAAAATGAATGTGCAGAATGTGCGCCATTGGGATTTTATTATAATATATCGTAAGGTCGCCGTTTTGCACGGTGGGCTGACGAGCTAAAAGAAGTTGGTGGAGAAGAATGCTCAAGACACAGGGAAACAGGCCCGATTGGAGGAGGCCTATACTCTATACAGGTGCTTGAAAAAAAAATATAATTTATTTATTTAAAGTGTGTGTATATTTTGTAAATGTTTCAAGAAATAAATGACGCTTAGTTATTATTATTTCCGAAAGTTTTTTAAAGGTTTTTAACAAAAATATCTAATATAAGATATTCTAAATTAAAAGCCTTAAAAAATTAAATAACTTAAGGTAAGGATTACTTTTCCCAAATCGAAAGAAAATTATTTCTCTTTACGTTTATAAGGCCATAAATTTCAGTGGATTATTAGGGTGAGGTTCTATTTCAGTTTGTATTATCTTGCACGGACTTAATGGAGGCTCCTTATATCAGAGGAAGCACTCAATTATGTTATAATCAAGGCGTCCGGTGGAGCCCGCCAGTAGGCAACTTTCCGCATATCGAACTGAACTGAATTGCCAGTATATTTTAGTCGATGAGAAAAATTAATTAAACCTATTGGATTGTTTACTTGCGACTCATTCTGTCCTTGAAACTGTGAGTGTATATATAAAGTGATATCCTTGCGATATAACTTATTGTTATATAAGAAAATACCATCTCAGAACATACCAGTAGGTATTTGTGTATTTATACTAAAATATAATAGTTTATAATTATAATTATTGTCATTGAAAAGAATAACGTCTGTCTTATTAACTTATAATATTATGTGGAAACAGTAGATACGTTATTTATATGGAATAATGTTGAAAAATAACAAAACATAACAAGTATTATTTCACTGTTTCGAAGGAGAATAGTGGGCCATCACACAAGTTTATTTATTCAATATATGACAACAAAAGTACAAATTAAGAAATACAACTTAAATTCTACGCTTTTGGTACTAGAGTACAACTTTGACTAAAAATGCTTAAATTATTCGTGGTCTAATAATAGTTTATATAAAAGATTGACAGACGAATTAAACTTTTTGCGTCGTGGTTATAACGATAGGTATATTTTGTTTTATTTATGATGGAGTTATGTAGCAACGGAAAGAACACATTATGCGGTAAATTATTAGTTAAATGAATTAATTAAATAAGCTGCATTCTTTTAACAATATCTACTACGTACTGGTAAGTTCAATTCTGGTTAAAGTTGATGCTTTAGTCATACTCATGTAGTGGTATGATACTTTAAAAAACTTTGTGGGCAGTTTGAGAATACACAGTGGCGTAACTATACCATCTAAGAGCCCGTGGCATATTCTTTTGATGGGGCCCTAACAGTAAAAATCGTCACGTTGTGTGCCCCCTCGGCCCCCTTGCTGCCCCCTTGGGTCAGGGGCCCGTGGCATTTTGCCAGCCCTGCGACCCTATTGTTACGCCACTGAGAATACATATTTTACCTTTACATTATGTAGTTTAATTTATTATTTGTTAGTATTTTTAGAAACTACGTGCTTTATAAAGAATCTTAAAATCTAATTAACATGTTCCATACGCGTAGGATCTGACAAATATAACTTTTGCTTACGCGGTTGTAAGTGTTGCGTAACACGGCCAGAACCTTTTGTAAAGTGTTATGTAAAATAAATATCCTTACTCAGCTTTGTTTAATTAGGACTTCGTATCTTGTACAACATTATTTGTATGCAACAATATTATGTTAATATTTTTGTAATTATATAATATAATAAAAACAACTAACTACATATCTAGAAACATCTAATTATTCCTTAAGATTAAAGTTGACGCCTGGTAGACAGTACTGGTGACCCCAGAACTGGTGCTTAATAATTACTTCCATTTTTGACAGTGCTTGAACGCTTAGCCTAGTTTAATCTTGTGATTCAGCCGTTATGCATATAAATTAAATCATCTCGCTTTAAATTTTACCTAAACTATCGAAAATATATATTATAGTACATATTGTGTACAAATGTCGATATAATTTTGTCATCACGCTGAAAGTTATAATGAAGTTCAAATATGTCGCTAAACTAACGTCAACGTTGAACGGAACCTTAATTATGACACGTTTTGTTCTACATATGACAGCGGCTTTAACCTGTGATGAATAGTTGTAACAAATTGACCTGTCCAATATTATACCGAGCTAAAATAATGTAATGTTCTACAGTGGTCCAATAAAGACTTGGAATTTCCAAAATACAATAATGTTTTTATTGTATACAAGAATTTGTTTTTATTTCGAAGTCGGTATTTTTAAATCTACATGCTACATACTTTTCATTAAGAAAACATGTACTACAAGGTCTTCTTGCGCTTAGTAATTATGAACGAATTTAATTAAAAACCGTTATACATGGCCTTAAGTGGATCTTGTAAATCTGAGCTAATAGGATTTAGGTATTCACCCCAGGTCTTGGAAAATTATCTTTCACTTAGAGTGTAGAAGGTATTAAAAATATTTTTTCATTATTACGAGAAAAAATTTGAATCTCCATCCTTTTAATCAAAACTTTTGTAAAATTATCTTACAGTATTTTTAATGACGTTCCGGCAAAAATTGTTTGAAGAGAATCGAGCGTAGATAATGAAGGAAAATCAGTACCCAACCTTACCGGTGATTGTAGAACTTTGTTATTTGATAGGTTGGAAACTCACACACCAAACTTCTCTAATTACAACTCTATATGTTTAGCTATATACACTGTCGCACCTTTGCTCCTCCTATAGGTAATATTTATAATGCCAGGAAGGTTCCGGGAACCGTACTATTGTTCGATATAACAAACCCTAAGAATGTAGCTCAAAGGATTGGGTAATAAATATTCATAATTTTGAATAAATTGTGTTGTCGTGTACTTGCTGAACATGATCGCTGAGAGGTATATAACCAAGTTCAAAAACCCGCAAGTAAGAATACAACTAAAAAGCAACAACAACAACAACTTAAGATGTAACCCTTTTTCGTTGTATTGTATATCACTTAATATTAACTCATTTATCTGTAGACCTTCTGGATGATTGTGGTGTTAAATGATTCAGTTTTGGAAGCTGCCAAAGCTGCCAAAAGGTTTTGTAATCCGGTAGATAGTTTTCACAATATTAACTGAAATATCTCATGCGATGCGGTCTCGACATTGTTATTTGTAAAATTTTTAGTAAATTTCGATGTCGTTACATGTTTTTTAAACAGTATCCGACGGCTTAAATAATTATATATCAATTATAAACAATCGAAAAATATTTATTCTTGAAAAAAAAAAATAGTCTAGAGGTCATGTACATAAACTTCGTAACGTGCCTTTAATAATTCTGAATGCGTGAGAGAAAATCTTACTTGGCAAAGTAAAATTGCGAAAGTTATTTTTGTAAATACATATGTGTGAATGAAGTGAATGTTGATTATGGATATTATTTTTAAAGTCTCAAAAAAGAACAAAGAAGGCCTTGACCTTGAAATTGTAAAATATTTTACACCAAATTTGTTGATTTTGCCTGTTATGAATTTTCTTATCGTACCGTTTATATTATAATATATTATACTTATTTTCATAATTACAAAATGAGTCAAAGCTTTTTAATATTACTTACAAGAAACAAAATACGTTCATCTTGTCTCTTAAAAAATCTTAAACGTTCACCAAAAATTTAATGTAGCCTTAAGCTTAATAACTATTATGTTCGTAATATTTGGTTATTTCAATCATTATTTTCAATGTAGAATTATTAGCGGAACAAAAACGTATAAATCTTTAACAAGTTTCATGTAATCTCTTAAATAATTTTTGATTTAATTAATGTATTTTAAAATGTATTTCGTGTAGATTAAACAATAACTTGATAACTTACGAGTATATAGCACCACTGTCGCATCGGAATTTGTTATTCTCACAATAAGTAGTAAACAAAAAATAACAGATGACGAAAACAAGTTGGCAAAATCTGGTTGGAGAGTTTCCAACGTGAAGACAAATTGTTGGTTTATTAACTACTAAAGGACCGCTTTTCGCAAATCCCATGTGATTTTAGATGCTAACAACAATTTTATTATTCAAATGAAATAACGTTTGAGCTCTTAGAATAATAAGTTTCAATGCCTTTAATTGTAAACGTTATCTATTGTAAAGTCTACCAAAGACTTTTTATTATATATGCATGACTAATTGTAATTTATAAAATCAAATACTTATGAACACAATTTACACTCACCCTTAGAAAGATCAGGCAACATAAGCAAAGTTTTATACATATTAAAATTTAATATCGATAATCGAAAATCTAAAAAATTAACCGACTTGGAGGTTGCCTTTATAATAAAATAAAATAAATTGTGCGTGTACTAGGTGTACACACGTAAGAAGTGAAACTTCTTTATGATCTTATTTTTCGAAAAATAATCTACTATATGCAGCTTTACTATATTAGCTTAGAAATTCGTTAAATTAGATAAAGTTTAACAAAACGCTTTTATTATCATAGACATGAATACAAATATTTCATTTTACCTTATTACTACGAAGATTATTATAGAATTTCATTAATTGTAATAGAATTATTACTATCATTGAAAAACGTGACGATTTGCTATAAAATTTCTCCCATACGTCGATAAAGAAGTTTCATTCCAACGCCGATAAAGAAGTTTGACTTCAAAAAGCAACATGGCGCGTAACCGAAAAATGTGACGCGTAACGAAAAAATGTTACACTAGATTTTTTCCAACCTCGATAAAGAAGTTTCACTTCAAAAAAATGTGTGCGTGTACTAGGTGTACACACGTAAGAAGTGAAACTTATATAAAACCTTTGTTGTACGCAGAGCCATAATTGGTTTGTTTTAAGTTTAGAGGTCCGAAACTATTTCTTTAAACACAGTAAATTTTGATACACTGCCTAGCATACAATTTACAAATTAATTGCTGCAAATTACGATTAGCAAATTTCAAGTCGAAAATGTAATCCGTTGTCAAACTTCAAAGTCAAAAACATACTATATGTCATATTTTAACGCCGGTAAAGAAGTTTGACTTCAAAAAGCAACATGGCGCGTAATGGAAAAATATGACGCGTAACGCAAAAATGTTACACTAAATTTTTTTCCAACCCCGATAAAGAAGTTTCACTTCAAAAAGGGTGCGTGTACTTATGTACGCGCGTAAGAAGTTATACTTCTTTGGCATTATTAAAAATAGTTTTTGATTGCATGCAAATAATTAATTACAATTAAATAATCAAAGACTGGAAAAGGAGTCATTATAGTCAATAAAGTTCAGTTTACATTTGAAAAATTAAATAAATAAATATTTATTATTATTCTCTTACATTAAGTGTAACATAAATTCTATTAAGTTAAAAGTATATATTTAGAACATCTCTACCAAACACTAAGATGTATGTTGTAGCTTTGGCAGTATTGCACAATATAGCCATTGATTTAAAAGAGGAACCTACCTCTGATGATGATGAAGAGACCCTGCCCTCACTACCAACAGTGCCCTCATCTAAAAATACACTGCGTGGAGCAGCAGTGAGAGCCATTTTTATTGATGAAAATTTTTATTGTATGTATTTCAGTCTGTAATTTTAAATTAATCATTACTTGATTGTACATCTTTGCCATATTCTTAACTCTATGTTTGTGTTCTATTTGAAGCCGCTCATTTTCCAAAGCCCGTAAGCTATGCATATCTTGATACGAGGCTTCTCCAAAACTAAAACTACTTGTTTTCTGCAACAAATAAGAGAATATCAATTTAAGCTCTGTCCATGCAAAACTTTAAAAAATTATAATTCATATTATACAAATCCTTCCTGGAAGAACAGTCTATATATTAGTCAGATCAAAATCCGTTGTGTAGTTTAGAAAAACTAATTGCACATGCTACAGACCTGAATAGCAACTTTCTTTTATTCTATTTAGAGATAGAGATAATTTAAATATAATACCCGTGTCTTCCTTGTAGGTTTCTTTGGAGTTGTTTGGGGATTCTTGTTGTTCAGTTCGACATGATTTTCTTTAACCTTTGGATTATAATCCTACAAAATAATGAAATTGTTAAGTTATGTTGTCACTGTTGTGCACACCTTTGTCTGGATTTTCTAGTATTCAAGTTATGTCAAAACTGATTTATTACCTTATCATTGTTCGCTTTATTTGCTTTTGGGATATCAATTGTTTCCAAAATGATTTTATTTGTAATATCCTAAAATATATAAATAACATCTTTTAATTTAAGTATCACGTTGAGTGGTTCGCATTCAGGTGTTAAGGTGTATTATACCCACTGTCCATTATAAGTGGGAATGGGGTCACTTCTGGCTGGACAGTTTCGGTACTACAAGTGCAACATGGATGTTCTGAGGTATTAGAATATCTCTGACTACCCTTTGTGGGCTTATGCTTGAGAGGTGAACCTTGAACATACCATACATCATATTTATAATTAACATTCCTACCTCAACACCTTCACAATCAAATACATTGAAATCGACTTCAAACTGTTGCGGTATCATCTCTGCCATGTCCATTGTGTCTGGAGAAGGTGATGGTGGCTTTGTTCCACCTCCAGTTTTTGATGTTTCACAGCGATAAGATGACAACTCTTTTTTTGTATTCAATTTAGTGCCCTTCCACTGATTCATCAATTGTTTTTTGTCTCTTGTCCTTATATTTGCTAGATTAAATCTGAAAAATTACATGTTTTGATTAAACAATGTGGTTAATTTTTTAATCAAAACATTACTCGATAATAATAATACATACGGATAGTTAACCTCAATTGTATTGAAGCACTTAGGAAGGTTGATGAGCACAGTTTTTTCACAAATTATATTCAATTTAAATCACTTCTGATTATAATTCAAAAAGCATTGCTAAATTTCTTTGAAAAAATAATTAAAACTCCTTTATTTGTTTAAAAGGTAAATGACAACTGTCATTATGGTCATTCAAAATTCTTGGCATACGAACTTCACGCATATTCTATTTCTTTTTACTTGTAGATTGTCTTATTCCTATCTCGCTCGCGCACGCTATAATCACACTGACAATTTTGTGTCACAAGTGCGCGCGCATCGTAAAATTTCACTCTCATCAAATTTTCATAACGCGCCTAAAGAAGTATAATTTCAAAAAAATAGTGTGTGTACTTATGTACACGCGTTATACTTTTTTGGCGTATGGAAAAAATAACTAAAATGCAGTAATATTGAGATAATGCGATAAATATTAAAATTGATCAATAAAATTATTATTAGTAAATACTATCACCTCGTATATGAAATTGATTTAATAAAAACACCAAAATAATATTTATTTATTCACACTGTTTAATTGTACTGTTACGAAACACTGTTCTAAAAGAAAATACTAGAATATACAACGAACATAGTTATTATCGATTTTCATGCCACCTAGAACTAACTTCATTCTGTTAATTTTGTGTAACAGGTGCGCGCGCATCGTAAAATTTCACTCTCATCAAATTTTCATAACGCGCCTAAAGAAGTATAATTTCAAAAAAATAGTGTGTGTACTTATGTACACGCGTTAGAAGTTATACTTCTTTGGCGTATGGAAAAAAATAACTAAAATGCAGTAATATTGTGAGATAATGCGATAAATATTAAAATTGATCAATAAAATTATTATTAGTAAATACTATCACCGTCGTATATGAAATTGATTTAATAAAAACACCAAAATAATATTTATTTATTCACACTGTTTAATTGTACTGTTACGAAACACGTGTTCTAAATAGAAAAATACTAGAATATACAACTTGAACATAGTTATTATCGATTTTCATGCCACCTAGAACTAACTTCATTCTGTTAATTTTGTGTAACGGTGCGCGCGCATCGTAAAATTTCTCTCTCATCAATTTTTCATAACGCGCCTAAAGAAGTATAACTTCAATAACTGTTTGATTAGATTTAGGAAATAATCGTGATCGTTCCTTTTTTATATTTCACAAGGCATATTCTGTAAAAATCACGACTTTCTCTCTATTTGCTTATTTACATTCGCTCAACGGTCGACGGCGCGAGTCAGCACAGAAGGCTGATGACCTAATTGCCAATTAGATTGACAAATGACCAAAAACTGATCTAAGCTCCAGAGCTAAAAAAGGTTGTAGCACCAGTTAACTTCAGTGGCAGTTATTGTAGGGAAGTATATGTAAAATAAAACTATTTGTTTGAAGCTGGGTGTCAACTTTCTTTAATCGTTTAAAATATGAGCTATAAGCTCATATTACTAACATAAAATTAGGGTTAGTGGGGTTGTGACGCTAACAAAAAACTTGTCTTATTTAAGGGTTCTTAAATCTAAGTGACATAATCGGCAACGAGAATGTTTGGCTTCAAGTGTGCGATGATTGGTAACATTTGGTTTGCGCTTCTAATTATTAACTAAAATATGTAACATTACTAATGTTAGGTTTCATAACGTGCCACTGGTTTATTTTGTTTCAATGTGGTTATAAAATAGGTCAATACAGTTTTATTCCCTAACAAGTTAAACGTTAGTTACGTTAATTATTTCGTTCATATTACAATTGGCCTATATATCATGCAATTTAAATGTAAATTATAGCAGTTTTCGCATACTAAATTACTAACGAGTGCAAATATACCTTAATTTAACATTATTACATTGAAGTTTTATCCATTAATCCGTCCAATGAGAAATACTACATAAATCATAGGTGATTTTCATTATATTGTTTTTACAGGAATTCGTAGACTTGTACGTAATATAAGTATAATTTTTTTTTCACAGAGCCCTAAACGCGATATCCCTTTTTACAGTAGATTTACGTATATTATTAGCCACAAAAACATTAGAATTACCTATAATGATATGTTTGTTATTATATTCACGATAACCACGTTTTGTTCAAATTTAAAAAGTTACTTAAATCGAATGAGGTATAAATCGTTAGTTTTTCTTCGAAGAGTTGATGTTATTATCTCCTATACCTACTTGTCTATTATTATTAATAAATCTTTTCGTCTAAGCCTAAAGAAGTGGTATGTAAATATGACCTTAATGAATAAAATTAATTACCAAATTAGCAGCTTAGGGTATGCATCTAATACATACTTGTTCGCACTAAGCATGCCCAATACCGTTGACCAGTGGGTACTGAGGAATGATTAATTGTCCTGTAAATTGAATTCACCATGATAAATGAAATATTCGCACAATAGGTAATAAATTACGCCGACCCGCGTGAGCAAGATGAAAACGGTTTAAAAGTACGATGTACTCGTGTTATGGTTATAAACACGGTCCACCTGCTTCACCCCTCACGTATTGTTGAGATTTTAATTCACGTACACCACACGTCCGCATTCATCACGTACGCTGTTTTTCCAGCCTGCTGGGACTTTACCCTAACACTTCACAGAGCATCAATTCACCTCTAAAACAAGCTATTTGGTGCTTTGTTCAGTACTTTAGACTCTTGTATTCAGACAAACAAGAATAGAGTTGCAAATGTGTTGATTTTAGTCTAGAATGCCATTTGCAAGAACATTGGGTATTTTAGTTATGTTTACATTCGTTACATCGTATGCCGCATTTTTAACTTTGCGTATAAAAAACTAATCAAATACGCTAATAAAAGGAATTTTACTTTTTACCTTCTTAGAAGTAATTTAATGATATCGCCCGGGGAGTAACATAATATTTTCCTTATTTTAATTTAAATATAGAAACTTTATTTTATTTCCCTTATAAATTATATTTTCAATTTAACTTAGAACAGAAAATTCCATTTTAGTTTCTTCGGCTATATAAAACAACGTTATTTATCACGTCATTTCCCTTCTTAAGCTAATCGCCTAATTTAATCGAAACCTAACAAGTCCAATTTCATAATATCGTTTATAAAGCGATAATACAGAGAAAATTGACGGAATATAATAACACTATGAAAGGCACTCGAGGCGTACATTTTTCGAACAAAGCGTTGAGAAAAACGACGGCAACAAGCGGTGCCGGCTGTATCAAATTGCCAACACTTCACGGCTGCCCGGGGCACTTGCTGAACTTCAACTTCATTATTTGTAGCAATACATCTATCTATACTTTAATATCTATATTATGATATTGACCATCTAGACTTTAGAGCAAGATAAGCAATTTTTGCTATTATACATTTTTGCAAACATTAATAACAATTTTTTTATGATGACAACAAAGTAATAGGATACTTAAACGTGTAAAGTTGGGTTCAATGGCATCAATAAGGCACTCTTTATAGAAAATAGAATGTGTTGCTCTTATAACAATTACTTTTAAAATAGTAATAATTAATAGTGTAGAATGAATTTAAATATAATCGGTTTCACAGGTTGTGAATAGAAATGAAGAAATATGTCTATAATAAGGGATATTTAGTTTTGCATTAAGCAACGTTGATTTATTTCAATTTCTCCAGACAGTAATTTACAATTTCTTAAGAGATTCTTCGAAAAAGCATTAAAAATTGATAACAGAAAAGTAACTGAATCATGAATGAAAGATATAGTTAATCATTGTTCCGAAAAGTATTAGGGATTAAGAGAAAAAATTTAAAACTTTGCAAATTAATCAAATGTATTGAAGAAGGGTTTGAACGCTGTTACTGATATCAGCTTGATGCAAAATTTATTATTGGAGTTAAGACCGGCTGAGTCGCCAAACGAATGAAACTTTTTTAAATTCCAGCCCAACTCGCTAAAGTAATTAGAATTTTTCCAGCACCCCATTGTGCTACGAACTCTGCCCACACAAACTTTTAATGCGGCTTAAATTCAAATGCTATTTTACAGTTTCCCTTCAGTTGATTTTAATGAAATATTGATTACTTTATAATTCCACTAAGATTATAATTAACTTTTTTCGTTATAATACTTTATAATCTTTCTATAGTTTCTTCCTATACTTAGTCTGGCCATAAATACTGTTACAATTAAAAATAAACAAAATATTACATTTGAATTTGGAATCTGTCATTATTTTATGATTGTTCATTGAGTTTTCTCATTATGGCGCCAATACATTGTTCAATATTTTGCGATTTTAAAATGGAGTGGGGTGATAAAGAGAACCGAATCGCTGAGATTGAATTACACCAAGTAGTAATTGGATCTAAATGCAATTTTTAAAACTCCCCATACGCTTGGTATTTGTAAAATTTTTGTGTACCGGGCTATAAATAGATACTATGAGACCTACTCTGTTTGTGACAGAAAAAGATCTGGCCGTCCACGTAGTGTTCGTACGAAAAAGGCGGTCAAAGCAGTAAGAGAAAAACTCGAAGAAATCCTGTCCTAAAGCAAAATATTTTATCTCGGGAGATGAAGATAGCACCTAGAACCATGTCACGTATTTTAAAAGATGACTTAGGACTTGTAGCCTATAAGAGACGTACTGGTCATTTATTAACTGATAATTTAAAAAAGAATAGGGTGGTAAAACCGAATCACCTACTGAAGCGGTACGGAAAGTGAGGTCACAGAAAAATTTTGTTTACGGATGAGATTTTTTTTACAATTGACCAACATTTTAACAAACAAAATGATCGTATTTATGCTCAAAGTTCTAAGGAAGCTGCCCAATTAGTCGACAGAATGCAACGTGGGCACTATCCGACTTCAGTGATGGTTTGGTGGGGCTATGAAGCTATGAAGGAGTGACTGAGCCATGAGAAGACTGGTCGTCGTCTAGTCCTGATCTTTATCAGCTGGATTATGATTTATGATCAGTTTTAGAGAGTACGGCTTGCTCTAAACGCCATGATAATTTGAAGTCCTTAAAACAATCCGTACGATTGGTAGTGAAGAATTTTCCCATGGAAAGAGTGCGTGCTTCTATTGATAACTGGCCTCAACGTTTAAAGGATTGTATTGCAGCCAATGGAGACCAATTCAAATAAGCTGTTTATATTTAAAATTGTATGTATTTTATATATTATATATTGTAAATATTTATGTATTAAACTAACACACCGTAAAAGTAATAAATGTTGTTTGTATATCTTCTACAAAGCAGTGTTAGTGGTTTAGCAAGCTCTTGAAATCTGCGGATACTCGAGACGAGTCTCAGGTCTAGAAGGCTGAGAAAACTACTTGCCTATTGATTATAAAACATGCAGAAATCTGTGACAATCACAATCATATCCTACTAAAATTATAAATAATTGAATTGAGGCGTATGGCATTTGTAATGACGTGCGAGGCAAAAATTATCACATGCTTCAATTGTATTTCAGTATAATTTTCGGTCGAAAACCGCAAATACTAATTATGCCGCGTTTGTAAACTTATTAGTACGCACTAAAATGAATAGTGGCGTAACCACTGTTTGGGGTCTTTGGGCCTCTTTGATGTGGTTGCATTGAATACAATAAGTATCTACAATATATTATTCACCCATTAAAGTGGTTTATCTATACAGCCTTTCCATAGTAAGATTTAATGTTATTAACGAAAGAATGTTTGCATATTGCATTCATGGAATTTAATATCAATATTATATTTTCATTCATTACTATTTGATAGAATTGTTAAAGAAAACTGTGTATTATCTAAATAATTAGAAATATATGATTTTAATATCTAACGTGATAATTTTTTGTAGAAAGTAATAATAAGTAAGGATGGCGTTCGTTTTTGCAGTTTATACTTTAACCAGCTGTTACCCTAACCTTTTTGTATAAATAAGAATGGATATCGACATTTCAGCGAAGGCTTTATTGAACTCTTTAAATTTATTTTAATGTTTTATTTACTGTTATGTACAGCATAGCTTAACTCCATTGACTACAATTACTTAGGTTTAAAGAAGCTTATTGTCATTAAAACATACATGTCACTTACATGAGAAAAAAATAATAATATTAAGAGCAAAAAAAGTTTTAATTGCTTTCACTAAAAATACTTTTAACTAAAGTTAAATGTTTCACAAAATAAACGTTATCTAAATAAGTAATGTAATTGAAGCTTTTAAGCATTAAATGAAGCTAGGATTTTCGTAAATATTTCCTTCAATATGAGAACGATTCTATTTCACGAGGAATACGAAAATCGCGTTCGTTACAATACTAAAGAGAAACATTTTAAATAATAAAGTACCAGATAAAACTTCTAAATTACATCCAAATCACTGTCACTAAGGGTAAACTTGAAAGTCATTCGAACAGTTCAAGATCCGTGCAAATAGTAGTCATCAATCGAAGAGGCTTTCTGTCACAGACGAGGGACAAAGGCTCTTTAGTTTTATATATATATTAGTATAAAGAAGGGTTATTGCTAATGCTATTATTAGAAGAAATCATACAACTATTATAACAACAACATTGTATCATGCATTGACATATTATATATATTTGGCATATCTTTCCACCCTTAGAATGCTGCATAATCCCTGAGTAACATAGACTATATTGAATTCCAAAATATTTTAAAAAATAAAAGTCCTGCAAATAGGCCGGTAGTTCATTATATTTATTACCATTAAATGATAGGTAATTTATTATTGTATTGGTTTTGGGATTTAAGATATATAAAACTCTTTATAAATATTATTTGTTGGTCTTAATATTATATAGTAACAAAATAATTGTAATTAAGATTCAATTCTACTACTACGTACTATATAACTTTCTATAGCGATCCTGACTATAATGAACTATATTGCTGTTTTTTAATTGTCAACTTTTATACGTATGAATGGAATGTTATTATGTTATACGATATATATAAAAATATAAAAGGATGTACATATCATGTCTGAATAGAACTACTAATATGGTACAAAATTATATATATGTCATTTTGTTTGCAATAGAATTGATAACTATTTTTTGTGTAACTCTGACTAGCTAGCTTAAACTCACTAGAGCGTAATATGTTTACTTAGTACGCAGGTGCACTACATAAATTTGAATAAGAAACTCACAAACCAGTAAATTCAATACATACAAAGATCTTTACAAGTGCTTAGCATACATAGACCTGCGCATAGAACAAATTAGAGTGGTAAATTGACCTTCAGTTTCGAATATACATCTTAGTGATTTTTCTTCACTCCCTTCCTCCCTAGTTTGGTTAATAAAACCAAATATTTCATCCGTAACGTACCTATAATATTGTAAGATTTTCGAGGTCCTGGGTTCGATTCTCAGAGATTGCTTTCCAATTGAGATTTTTATTTGCCTATCAAAATATTACGTGCACCTCAAAGACTTCACTTGTTTTAGTTTCCAGTGTTTCCATTTCCTAGTAATTCTCAAACTATAATCTAGCCTTATCTTAATTGCTAAAATATGTTTTTCAGAAAAAGTAATAAATAAATTCATCATAATATTATGTTATTACACTGAATCAAGTTTGTTCTATAATAATTATTATTGTAGTAGGTGGGTTTGTTTGCCTGAAGTTTATTAATGATAACATAGGTAGACATCCTTCGGGTAAGAATAACAAGAAAGTCAAAACATTTGGTTAAATTTTATTATGAACAACAGCTTCTTTGGAAACATAACTTTAACTTATGTTATATTTATTATTAAGATCACTCAATTCAGATTAATCGAAAGTCATAAATAGTTTTAAAGCCATTATGAATTTTACCAATAATTGTAGTACACAAATCGTAACATTTATCCGTTTTTGTTAATTCAATTATTTTAACGCATATAATATAGCTAAATGTATCATTACAAGTACATCATACAATCTATTCGAATCAGGTTGATCTTGTCATTGTCATTATTCACACATTTTCCTGTTGTCCCTAACAGGAAGTTGGGTCCCCGTAATTGTCTTTCAAGCCAAGTTTTATACATGACGAGGTCGTTTTGTGGGTGTAGATTTGCATTTAAATTGAGGGTGCCATTGAACATTATTAAAATCTCTTCTTATTTTTAACGATAACAACAAACTTCCATGTTGACAGTTCTTAAATTGTATTAATTTGATTATGTTTTTATAATTTTGACGGCTCATTGGTCTAGTGGTTATTACCCCTGACTGCGAATCCATGGGTCCAGGGTTCGATCCCCGGCTGAGACAAACATCGATGTGATGAGCATTTGGTGTTGCTCTTGGGTCTTGGGTGTTTAAATACCCATTTATATATCTTTCTATAATATGTATGTATATCCGTTGCCTCTGGCCCATAACACAAGCTTCACCAGCTTAGCATGGGACTAGGTCAATTGCTGTGAATTGTCCAATAAATTAAAAAAAAAATAATTAAGGCGCACGACTTTCAATTCTGATCTTTCATTCAATCATTTGACTTATGTTGCAGTAGGTGAAACTCAAAAATGTGAGAAAACCCTGTTGTCTAAAACCATCCATATCAGATCACCAACGCCTATGAATGATTCCTTGATCGATATTTATTATTAGACAAGTTCAAGTTTCTTTAAAATTCTTCTGTCTCTTACTATGTCTTATGTGATTTAAAAAATATTTATACACCTTAATATTAAATTAAATTTTAAATACTTACCGCATTTTCTGTGTGAAGTACAAGCTTTAGCTTAGCGTTGCGCCTGCAACGCCGGGAAGCTAGAGAGTGTGTCGTCAGCCTTTAAGCATATGGAACACCTTCCACGAATGCCCCAAAGTGTTATTCCTTTGTTCTACTGGCAGTTTAGTTAGTTCAAGAAGAATACAAGGCGGTTGATGCAAATCTGTACTGTTCCTTAAATATACATAAAAAAATCACAATTGGAGGATGGTCAAATAAAAAACAGTAAAAACTTTTGAATTTTGCACACTTATAAAATGTCATGGACATTATTACATATTATGTTAGTGAAATAAATAGCTCTTTCGAGGTTAGCACTTGTTTGTAGAAACGTTTACTAGTGCAAGGTAAACTTGATCGTTGGATTCAGCCTAGGTGTTCACTTTGTAATGCTAATAGTCTGAGGGAACTTCCCAGTGTTGTTTGCATTATGAATAAACCGCAAATGGTAGAATTTGTGTATGTTACAACTGTTTGAGAAGTGCCGAGTCAATCATATAGCATATCTATTACAGACATCGATTGGTTTTAAGTAAACTTCAACCATATATTTTCTTAATCATAACTATGTGCTTTTTGTGAGAAACTTTTGTTTGTGATAACGTTAACATTGGAATCAATCTTTAAGAAAGTAAAGAATGCCAAATTAAATGAAAATGTAAGAGTTCTTTGAATGTTAGAAAGAGGCAAATTAAATTTGTCAGTTTTAAAAGTTAGTTCACGATGGACTGTGTTAATTCGACAGCATCATTTTTCCCGTTTCTTCCCGCCTTCGCTTCCGTAATTATTTTGGGATTGGATTAGCACCTACTTATCAATAAAGAAAAAGATTACAGGACATAGCCTTATTGTTCACATCATGCCAATTGGTAGCTTTAAAATTCAGACTTACGATTATGATATCATATTTTGTTTGAGTCATTATAAAACTTTAAAAAAAGGCTTGGGAATTTTTATTTACCTTAGTTAAGTTTAGTTTAGTTTCTAAACAATACAATAAAAGAGGCATTTAATTGCAAGACCGTTGTAAAAATTCCATCAGACTTTTGTTGTGTTTGACTTTGTTTTGTTGTCAAAACCTAAAAATATTACTACTTCTATTATGTAGCTGGCCCAACAATGCTGGCCTCACAGTATACAATTTTTATTAAGTTAAACTATGTATTACTCGTTTATTAGTATATTAAGGAATGCACTTTGAAATCTTTCTACTAAATGTGACTCTTCCTACCAGTTACATAATCTGATTCTCCTGATTCATACTGAGTCTAAATGAAGATGACAGAATTGTAGAATTAGGTACATGTATCCCACTATGTAGTCATACTAAAGTGCCGCACCATATGATTGGATTGTTTCATCTTATAACAGTGAAATGGAACTCTCAACCCTTTTCAATTCCTAGAATCTTTTGAGTGTAGGCACATCCTAGAGCATGTAATAATCTTCGTAATCTCCAATAATCGTTACCACGTTAAAATAAGGGGGCTGAATAATTAAGGGAGACGAAAGTCCATAAAATAAAAAGTCTGCAAAGCGTCAATCTCAATTGTATTCGAAATTCATGTCTATGTCTATAACTTTGGTTTTATGATCTTAATTTGAAGACTGCTTATAAGTAATAAGTTTAGACGTAAATTTCAATTTGATAATTAAGACCCGAGCCTCGTTCACTCTTCAATCTTATGTTGGCGTACGATAGTCCCACTCCTCCCGCAGTGACCGTCGCACTGGCGTCGGTATGATCCAAATCCCGTGCTATGATGCCCTGAAACCAATATTTAATTTAAAATGAATGTGATTACTACTAAGTTTTAACTGAAATTTTTGTATTGAAAATAAAGTGTGATTCATACAAGGCCCTTTAAACTTAGCTAAAACTAAAAAAGTAGGATGGTATGTTGTTCTTTCTAAAACCTTTGCTTGGTATATGTATATTCCTGTTTTGGTAACGATTTGTTTCAATTAAGATTCAAAGAAAATGCAGTCATTTTACAGTTTGGCATTCTAATAAACAATAAACTACAAGCGCCCTCCTTATCAGAATGCCATATCGTAAAATGACTGCTTCACGACTGATTTGAGCGCGACCGCCGCTGCGAAAACCGCTGTGCGAGTTCGAAAAGTGAGTGACAGAATCGCAAGGCTGTTCTTCTTACCCGCTCTACGCCCTTGACTTGCGAACTGGTAGTAAATGTAAATTTACAATTAATTTAACTTCTTTTTGACGATTCATAAGTGTACTTGTTTACCTATATGAATAAAGATATTTTGAGTTTGAGTTAAGGTATAATAACAAGCAGACAAACTCGTTAGGACCTTATGTTGGGGCTCTAGATGGATAGGTGTGTGAAAAGATTCATCCGTAGATTACGTCATGTAACTAAACAGAGATTACGTGTCCCACAGTTCAATGTTGTTGTGAGGTCAGTCTTAACTGCTTGAACAGCTTCACCTATACACTTCATTTACAACAATCACTTGAGCCTTTGTTCGGAGTAGGCATAACCAAATTAAGCCCTTCAAGGGGACATGGGCTCATTTCTATATGTTTCAATTCTTAACATGCAAGTATGTGATCAGACAAATAACCAAAGTCCAGACCTGATTAATAACTTCCGTTTGTCGACGATTTAGTGAATTTGATATTCGGGATGATTGCACTGACGTGTTTAAAACATGCCTTAATATAATTCCACTAACATTAATTATTCGTGATGTTTGTTGAGGCAGACGACAAACATTTGAGAACCACACAACAATTTGAACATTACATTTTACATTAATGATTCCTATATACTGCTGCTGTGTGATATTTATCATGCTCATTCATATGATGACTATGAAATGAAGATATGGAAGTTATGTCATTATAAATCTATGAATGAAAGGTGAGCTGTGAAGATCTTGTGAAATTCCAATTTTGAAATATAATTTAGGCGTTTGGTAAATTTATAAATGGTTAATTAATGTTATGTAAGGAATAAAATATACTTAAAATTACCAAAACATATTCCATTTTAAAATATGCACGAGTATTTCGGTGGGTACTGTATCTAAAAATATACCTTATGATAAGGAAGTACGAATCCAATTACTACACAATAATATTATGAACTATATTTTGTATACTTTCGCATATCACAAATCATTCCCCACTGTATAGCTCTTTGATCAAACATCCTTACGATGATTCAACGTAATAAAATATTGAAACGTTAACTGGCATTTTATCGTGAATCTGTATTTTTGCATGGTTTTTGTGTGACGATTTAGTATTTAAATTACTTAAAACTTTAAAGTTTTTGTTATTAAAAAAATCTATAAGTAAATATTGCATCCAGATTCCTAGATCATAAAATTGTAGTTAGTGATAAAATCGTGATTTTCCTTCACGCTAAGGGAGCACTTTAAATCAATTAAGAATTAGTAAGTAGACTATTTAGATATTGTCAACTGAGATTTGTATATGAATCAAAGTGAATTTAAATGAATACATAGTATGAATTCAAAGAATATATGAGGAAAATTGAGCTTGTTGTCAAGAAATTTGCCTTACACTTTATTTAAATTATTAAAAATAAATATTTTGGAAATAACGATAGCAAATATCTAAGAAGCACAAACAGATAAACACACAATGATAACCTTTCACATATTTTGTTTTATTTTTACTGATTTTAGTTATAATTAATTTAAAGTAGATTTTCGAGGTTGTATAACCTACCGCTATCGTAATATTTGGCCTTGGTTGCTAAACAAAGCGAGGACCTTCTTTCAATCGAATTACGCCAATATAATGGAAAGTTACAAAAAGGTTTGCTTTAGCCTATGTTGCTTTATAATTAAATTAACTCAAATTGAGTTTTGGAATATATATCATCAAGTACTTGATGGTTTTAATTACGGCGAGCAAAAGTACCGCTATAGTTTATTATATTATGCTTGAAAACTGTCCACGGAAAGATTTTCGGTAGATACCTAGCAAACACTTGAGAAACTTGGTATCGAAAACTGAAGGCGAAATATTAATTAAGTTAAATTTGTAAACATGTTTTCGCGCTTTAGATTTTATTGACAATATGTAAAATTCAAATTAAGAACGTCTTTTCCTCTCTTTAATAGATGAAGAGTGTTTTATATGTTTTTAAGATAAGGAAAGTTGTAACTCCCGATAGGTATGCGACAAGTAGAAACTATATATTTATTATTGCAGTTGGAAGAAACCAATATTTCCTTGATCCTGTGTTACAAAATGCTATAAAACTTTATATTCGTCGTCTAATTAACCAGTAACTATTACTATTAAACTGTTAAGTCGTAATACTGCAGGTGCAGTTTAGATTGGTTTAGTAAAACACATGCATACCTATGCATGTGTTTTACTAAACCAATCTTGCTTAATAAACAATAGTACGCCAACGTAAAATATTACGAAACATGTGAATCATGACATCATATTTATTAATATAAAAAATAACCTTAATAATCTGTTGCCCTGGATCCGAGAAGAAAACCTCCTTGACCCTCTTTTTGAGAGGTATGGAATTGTATTCAGCCTTCTCTTGCCAAAGAAGTCTTGCGTTGAAGCTAGTTCCGACTATAAGGTCCTTACAGTAACTTGCAGAAATGAATGATACAAGTACAATGAACAATATCGTAATGGCCCTCATTTTATTAACGTAACGTATGTCCGAGTTGAATCACGTATGCAATATAACTGACTGGGACTGGTCTTGTGGTCACTACTTGTTTACCTTTGTGTATGGAGTAACCGGAAAAACTTATCAAATTGATTAAACGCGTCGATGTATATAACTGTTTTTCTTTTTTATTGCTGAATTATTAATACTCATTATCTCGTGTTAACTATAGGTAATACAAGATATGAATCATGTTTTATTCTAATAACAAAGGACGGAATGAGGAAAATTCTAGATATGTACATTGTACAAGTTACAATAAAAAGAAGTAACAACAAAACCCCCGATAAAATGTATGTATACGTAGTTTTTTATGTTGATGATTTATGTCATTAAAAATGACCTATAAAACGATAACGTGTTTATAATAATAGATAAGCTTTTGCGTTATGTGTGTCAATCTCGGGTTTTATTATTTTTTAATAATACGGTTGTTTGTATCGGTAATTGCCTTTATATAGCACGGTTAATTATTTAAAAATTCACGGTTAAAAATTCACGTTCATTTTGATTTCTAATAAGTATCATTATTTACACACATTTTTGAAAAAAAAAAATTGTCCACACGAACCCGGGACCCATGGACTAGGGTACTAACAACTAGACCAATGAGCCGAATGAGAATTATATCAGGAACATTCATAATAATTGTTATAAATTTTTAAAACGTTATTTCTGTTAGAATTTAATCTTAATCTGCGTAAAAGTCCGCTGTCAGGGACTTACATTTCTGGCTAGTACAACACAGATGTGGGTTAAAATCTGAAATCATTGACACTAATAAAATATTCAAAGTACGGCCACGATACTAGAATAATCCCATTTACTTCCAAATATAGCGGCGAGATCCAAAATTAATCACATTTGCCGACTCGAGGATGAACTTAATGTGAATATTAACGTATCTGTGGCGAAATTCTTTGTAACGCGTCTTTTCCTCCCAGGATCCCTGAGCATAATTTATTTCCTGTAAAAGAGTAAAGTATGCCGTCGAAGCCAAGCGCGTTTGTACACATTAACGCGGTATAGCTCATGAAAAATCGCTTAGGAAGAGGCAGCGAACAGTTTGCGGGGCGCATATAATGTTGAAGCTATTTATTCACTTTTTGTGTTCCGCAGTAAGACGGCCACATTTAGGTCGTTCGATTTTAAAATAACCAGCCTTTTAACCTGCGACGCGATAAAGGAATTTTCTTTGTTCCCTGTTTAGTTGTAATCAAAGCTCATTCTACATTTACATCAATTAGCTTGTTCCATTGTTAAATGAGCCCAACTTCATATCATAATTTAAATCCTTCTCAAGCTGTATTTAACGTGTTCACTTGTTCGAAGGTTGACTATTAAAATTCAAAATTTCACCGCCAATCAAACAAATGTGTTTAAATAATAAAATGGTTTCTTTCCTCTGTCTTATATTGTACATATAAACATAGAAATTTGTGATAATATTTGTCAGGGCGGTACTGACAATCACCCGACCCGTAAAAACTCTACTAAAAATATTATAGTTCCGTTTTACCTAAAGTATTGGTCTCCTTCCATTATGCTGTGGCGTAAATGAAGAAATCAGTAGTTTTGATTTAGTATTTATGAAGAAGTCAGATACAAATGTGTATTATAAAGATTTATATTATATTAAATATTGTCCGTAAAATATTATATTAGGTTAAATACCTTGAAAAAGTTATAATTTGAAGTCAATATTCATAACTATATGAACGGTTAATTTTCTCCAGAATTTAAGATATTTAGATTAGTATGACAGCTATAATTGTAATAAATGGAAAACACATTTTGCGGAAGAGTATCCGACTATCTGTGGATTCATCAAAATAAAGTTACACGGTAATACGTTCTTTATTTAGGACAATATATCAAATGTAATTTTGTATTTACAATATACCTATATGTTATAAAATACGTATGATACAAAGGCCTTTGTTGTCAGACGGTGACTAAGCTGTATATTATCTAAATATCTATTACACTGATGTTACAGTTTTATTTATTATAGTCACATATTATTATTTGTTTGTCAATAAAAGTTCGTTCCTTCACTTGGTGGTCCGAGTAATGACAATTCTCTATGTTCAACTACCCGCAAGCCCAGGCCATGAAAAAGAAACCTAGGAAGACCAAAAAGCGATGGGCTATCGACATCGTAAAGGTTTCTAGGGAGAAATGGACGTAGGAAGCAAAAACAAATCCAAATTGAAAGTTCAGGACTTTACCCAAACAGAGTCCATAATGCAAAATCCGAAGTAATAGAAATAACAACAACTAACGTAGACTAAGTGTATAAGAACAAAATTAACACCGATGTCATTTGTAATTTCTATAGTATGGAATTAAAGTAGCTTTATTATTACTATTATTATCATGTTAAACATTTTTTTAAATTTTATTAATGTATTATTTCCCAAGATCTCATAGATTACCTTTGATAATAATCAATCATTTTTAACAAGATCATATTCGATAAGCACTAAGCTCTAACCTTTGTAATAAGTAATTAATGAAGGAACTTTGTTACCAAGTCAATAAGATTATAATGAATCGTGGTTGATCGATTCGTACCTAATCATAAAACATCTCTAAAGACTCCATAAACGCCTATTGTAAGAGTAAAAGCAAATTGTAATATATTTTGCTCCAAGTTTATTGTTAGGCTCGATAGGGTGTGCCTCAATCAAGTACTTACTACAATACTAATGAGTCAATTCTTGAAATAGATTTGCTTTTACAGAGACAGCAGGCTGATGTCAAGTCATAAAGCCGCCCACAACCAGCCATAGTATTTAATGTACCTTTCTGGTCTTTTGAGAAACGGGTTTTGCATTAAATTTCTAATACCGTATATACGATAGTAAAATTCTTTATTTCACCTCCTTACTTTACTATTCTCTCTTAAGAAGCCTTATTATATAATTATACATATTGTCGATAGGCAGTTCAGCCACGCGAATATAACTCAAATAATCACGTATACAGTGATATAGAATAGTTAGATATTATTAACTTGATTAAATCATAAATAATATTGAGCATATTATTCTGTTAGCGTAACATCAAAATTAATTACACAGGATGACGAAACTTCATTCTCCACGAACTATAAGGATACTCTATAGATATTGAGGCCCACATTTGTAATTAAATACCTTGACAACATTCTTTCATTTGAGATCGTGAGGGTCCGGGATCAAATCCCGGGCGCATACCGGTTTTAAATGACGTCATTGTGCTAAAAGCTTTAATTTTTTAATAGTAGTTGTGGATAGGAAGTTGTTGCAGAAATATATTACTATATTGTAAAGAGGAAAGATTTGTTTGTAACGACAACACAGCACAGATTTGGCAATGCCGAAACAAGGCATTTTCGATAACTAAGCAAATAAAACCTACGGGATTGATTACCCAGATGTTGACAGGTCATGGTAGATTCTTGTCGTATCTTTACAGGTTCAGGGTTTTGACAAAGAGAGGATCCAGTATGATGGCTGGCTGGCCCGTACCTGCTCCTTCCCGTGCTCTAGCAAGGGCGAACCTAGTTTCGCCAAAGATCCACAGAACTCCAACGTCATCGTCAGTCGCGAAACGCTGACTGCAGGCAGTCCAAAATGGCACTGCCAGTAGTAAAGCCGCGAGTAATAAAGCGACCTCAACAGAATAAATCTAAAAATAATGATATCCCTATCAATTATGGGCCACTGTATCCTTAAATATATGTTTTAATTTAATTTAAGTGATGTGTATGTGAGTAAAATTTAGTATGTCATATTTACTTGTATTTTTTAAGCATGCATATTGTTTTGAACTTATAAATATACTATGGATTGAGTAATCAAGTGATCTAGTTTTTAAGTAATCTGATTTCTAAGAATTAAGGCCTCCAGTAGTTTGTGTGTTTACATTTATTCACATAATCTGTAGTTCAATTGGTATCTCGAAAATTATAATGGAATACCTAAAATCTATATTCCTACTTATTTAAGTACTATACCTAAATAGAATTTGCCCTACTACGACAGAATCCTGTAAAAAATACAAAGCAGCACGCTGATTATTATAACATTATAATATTTCAGGCCTAAAACAACATAATTTGTCGTCTAATAGTAGCAATAATGTCCTCGATTTAATTTTAAGTAATGTTTCCATCGACAGTTCGACAACTGATATGGCGGTAGTTAAACCACACATATATCATCCTTGCTTAAAGATCGATGCTACTACTAAACTAAGTCAAGTTCTATGTAAAACCATCCCAAAAGCACAAATAAAATATAACTTTCGTCGTGCTAACTACGAGGATATTAATAAAGCGTTGTCGAATATTGATTGGGTAAAAGTTTTAATTGGAGGTACTATTGATGAAGTGACAGGTAATTTCTACGTAATATTAGATTAAATAATTTCAAGTTCTGTCCCTAAAAGCCACGGCTTGGAATGGATTGGAAGAAGTAAATTCCCTATTTGGTACTCAAGCTCTTTGATACATATAATAAAAGATAAATTAAAAGCTCACAAGCGTTGGAAAACTTATAGGAATCCAAGAGACTATGATGAATTTTCGCTGTTACGCGCTAGGCAAAAACTTGTATCCAAGAAGTGCTTTGATATGTATGAGAAGAGTATCCAAAATAATTTGAGTAAGGATCCCAAAGCGCTGCCTGTGGTCACATCTGAGAAACAAACGCCAATGTAGCCCAGGCTACCCTAACACAATGATTCTCGGAGATGAAGTATACTATACAGAAGCAGACGCTTGCGAAGGGTTCAACAGGTTTTTTAAAAGTGTTTTTCAACACCCAGATGATAGTTACAATCTTCAACACCTACCTGAATCCGATGATACATGCAACCAAGTAGTACTGACCGAGGATGAAGTCTGTAGAGAGTTGAAATCTTTAAATATTAATAAAGGTTCAGGGAGTGAGGATTCCCTCACCCTTCACCCTTCAATTTTTTTCCAAAAATGCTATAGACAACTCTCTTAACCCTTGACAAATATATTTAATCAGTCGCTTAATGTATTGTGTAGTTTCCCATCCAAATGGAAAGAAGCCCACATTGTTCCGATCCACAAAAAAGGGTCTAGAAATAAAATAGAACATTATCGACCAATTTCAATTCTAAATTCGTTTGGTAAATTATTTGAAAAATTAGTTAACAAAACGTTGAGTCCTCTTATCCTAAGACAATTACCACAGCAGCAACATAGTTTTACAAAAAATCGTTCAACTGTCAGCAACCTTACCGTTTTCACCGAGTACATATTAAAGGGAATGGACGAAGGAGAACAAATTGATGCGATCTATACGGATTTAGAAAAAGCTTTCGATCGAGTTGATCATGTCATTCTCCTACATAAGCTATTAGCGCTAGGAATCCGTGGGGATATATGGATCAAATCCTATGTAACTAATAGAAGGCAGGCGGTAGTAACGGGTGGACATAGGAGCACATTTATTAATGTGACATCTGGTGTACCTCAAGGGTCTATACTGGGTCCGTTGTTGTTCAATGCTTATCTTTATGATATAAAGAGTTGTTTCAAGTATTCAGAATATCTTACGTTTGCAGATGACAAAAAATATTTCTAAAAATTAAATCTATAGATAACTGTGTTCAACTTCAACAGGATCTTAGTAGATTGGAAATTTACTACAAAAAAAATAAACTATCCTTAAATATTGGAAAATGTAGTAAAATTACTTTTACTCGCAAACATAAGAAAATACAATTTTGTTATAATATAAGAGATACAACAATTAAACAGGTGAATTTGGGTTAGAGACTTGGGGATACTATTAGATGATAAGATGTCTTTCTCAGAACATATAGATAATATAACAGAAAAAGCATATAAACAACTTGGATTCGTCAAACGAGTATGCAAATCTTTCAAGAATATAAAATGCCTGTACTTTGCTTTTGTTAGGAGTACTCTAGAATATGCATGCACTGTTTGGTCCCCAACCTACAAGAAATACATTGAAGCAATGAAGAACATTCAAATAAAGTTTCTTAAGTTTTAAGGATTTCCGAAAGTATAGTAGCTGTATAGATTCCTGCAAGTACTTTGGTATTGAATCATTAGAATGTCGCCGTAAACAATACGACCTTATGTTTTTACACGCTATTTGCAATGGTTTAATTGACTGTCCTGACTTATTGTCGCTTTTACTTTTTCACGCCCCTTCTTCACACAATACAAGGCAAACCCAACTATTTAAAATTCCTCGGTCTAATACAAACTATTTACGTAACTCAGTCATGTATCGTATACCTTCAGATTATAACAGAAAATACCATTAATAGATATATTTAATGTATCTAAAAAATGCTTAAGAAATTATATAAAAACTCTAGTATCCTTTATTAGATAGAATGGCTTTGTTATTCCTCATGAACTATGAATCTTAGAATTTTATTATAAATACATATATTCTTTATATTTTTTTTTGTATTTTTATAGGTGTAACTGTGCTTTGTGTGTGTTTAAATGTGTATTCCGTTTTTGGCTTGTGTGTAGTGTAATTTTTTGAATATTGTATAGTACTCGTAAGTAGCTGTAGGAATACCGTTAAGCAAATAAATAAATTATTATGATTATTATAACATGTCTTAAATTTCTTATAAAAAAGTTACAATGTAACAATAGTTTATTATTGTCTTATTACAACTTATCGTTATCAAATGGATTGTAAAAATATATAACATATATACCATTATATAATCTTATATTGTATGTATGCATGATATGTTTTATGTCACAGTATTTATGGCCAGACTAGTTACATAGTGCGCAATTTGAAAATGCAAAGCAATCCGTTTACTGAACTGATACACAGCTAAGAGAAATCGTAATTAATGATTGTAACACTAACGCTGGGAATTTCATTTGCAGAAATCGCTTTAAGCGTTTCATTCATTCTATTATATATTACGAATTATTCCAATGTATTATATTACTTTTAGTCTGTGATTGCAAATAAATAAGTTATGTACAGACTCAATATCCACGAACCGAACTATTAGCATAAAAAGTTCCACAAATAATATAAATCAGCTTCAAAAAGTACCTTATAAACCATTTGAGGTGGCTGATCGGAGATTTTTCAATTGTCTTAAGTGATGACACACCCGTTTTGTAATGGGCTATTTGACGGTATGAATAATAAAATGTTATTGTGAGTAATCCGTATAAAACATGGCTTTAAAAAGTGTTTCTTTAATTTTACTTACTACTTTAAAATTCGATAAATTTAAATTATCAATTAGTATACGTCAGTCACGTGAAAAAAAAACCGTCACAGATGAGTTTTTTTTTATAGAACGGGGCAAACGGGCATCACCTGATGTTAAGTGATACCGCCGCCCATGGACACTCTCAATTCCAAAGGGGTCGCGAGAGCGTTGCCGGCCTTTTAAGAATTGGTACGCTCTTTTCTTGAAGGACCCTAAGTCGAATTGGTTCGGAAATACTACTGGCCAGCTGGTTCCACAAAGTGGTGGTGCGCGGCAAAAACTGCCTTGAAAAACGCTCAGTTGTGGAACGGCGGACGTCGAGGTGATACGGGTGGAATTTCGTATTCTGCCTCGACGTCCGATGATGAAACTCAGCTGCAGGTATTAATCCGAACAACTCCTCTAAACACTCTCCATGGTAAATGCGGTAAAAGATCCAGAGTGACCCCACATCTCTACGCAGTCATTAAGCGTCGTCGTCCGCGCTGTCGTACCGTACCAGTAAATAATATGTCTTCGCCTGTCTAATCCTCATACTACCATGGAGTTTAATTCCGTTATGGACTGTTTTAGATCGTAAAATAATATGTGTATTTGAGTAATTTAGTAATGATAATTGACACGTATAAACCTTGATGTTTACGTGTAACTGGCATTGTACGTCGTAGGGACTGATGCGTCACCATCTTGTCTAAAGAAGCGCTTGGCGGGTTCTTGAACTTATGAATGTTTAATTTGAATGTTAAAGCTAATACGTAACAGAATTTAAAAAGATATAATTGTATAGGTTCCATATTCACTAATTAAAAATCTGATGTGGTTATATCAAATAGCCGCGAGTTATCAGAATATTTTCTTATGTCTTACACGCCTTTCGTGTCTTTCTGTTAGCGTGTAAGTAAGTATATCAGCTGGTAACATTTTATAAGCAGCATAAACATTTAGTTTCCACGATGCATGTAAAATTCACTATAAATTTATTAATCTATTTTGGCCATGTGGAAATCTGTAACTGTGTTAACTGAAATTTGCATAAAGCTTATCTTGTCACATAACCTCGCAGCACGTTGGTGGAGCTTTAATTGCATTTTGGTTGAGAGGCGTCTGGGCTACGAATTTTACTCCCAAACACATCATTTTCTCTCTCTCTGGTCATTTGTGAAATACATATGTATAAATTATTTTCATCAGTCGAGAGTAGATGTGTTTTATGTATGAATTATTTGATTACAAAGAGTCTACATTCCTTCAACATTATGTAATATACTGTGGAGTACCACCATTCAAGATCTTAGCGTTACTAACTAGATCAAAGAGTTGCATTTGCTTTGTATCGTAGATTTCTCTAAAACGGGCATTGGAGTGCCATTATTTTCTAATATACGACACACTATGGTAGCGTTGGTCTGTGGTTAACCACATACCAAAATATATTTTATAGATTACGGGCTTTATTTAGTTTCATCTTTCTTACAAAAACATCTTAAGGCGTTCAGACCCTGTCCATGCACCATAGCCATGTTAATTAATACCATTATTGCACTAACCTGAATCGTTACTAACCCATTTGACGTAATATGAATCTGTGGTTTAAATAAAAAAGGCTAATTATTTCTAAAGTTTAATTTTTTTCTGATATATTATCCACCTTCCTCATGAATCACTCTATTAGGGAAAATCGCTGGAAGGTCTGTGCAGTAGTTTGTTGTAGCGTGGCGGAGGATGGGTTTTACAAAAATTAGTAATACCCTTAACTTCAATGCGTGAAAGATATATTATGTATGTATGTGTATGCACGTATGTAGACAAATAGAAATAAGTTTGTCGATGTCAAAGAAATTAGCTGTCACAACACACTACTACTACTGTTATCAGCGATGACACTGCCGGATTTTTGGAGGTGCGTGTAAAGATGCGTCCACATCTGGCGAATGCGCAGCGAATGTGCAGCTCGCGAACTAAGACGTTCATATTTATCACAACAAAGGCGACATATCAAGCTTAATATAAAATTCTAACATGAATTTTAGCATTAAATGCAGAAACAAAGTTCAATTTAAGATGAATCAGAGAGCAAGGATCAATTAAAGACCAGCAATATTCATATAAAAATAAAAATACGGAAAACTCATTTAATCTAAGGAAACATTTAAGAATCAACTATTGCGAAGTTTTGCTAAAATAATTCAACTTCAATCTAGTGTAAATAAGATGTTGTAAATTTTATATTTCGGATCCTAAGCGGGATTTCTTTAATTATTAATAATTAATTAATGGATTTTCACATATAGGTGCTATTATTGCTGATAAATTATTTTATTGGAATTTTCGAGAAAATTGACTTAACGTTGACGAGAAAATTGGTGTAAGCTACTATGTCGTACCCATAGAATAGAAACTTTAAAAATCTTGCTTACGCAAACACAAAATAATGGGTACGTTTTCATCGCTACTGTTATACACGTCGAATATCCATATAAAATAAAGTTTGTATTCATTAGGTTTATTAATTATAAATTAGGTCTTTTAGGGAAAATTATGTCCTATGTCAAGCAGAGATTCAATGTAAAAATTATAACTGAACAACGTTTAGTGAAGTTTCCATTTTATCAAAGTTAATATTGAACAGCGTAAGTATTTTAATTACGCAATTGCGTTTACGTCATAATCAATTGTAATTACGTCATTGTTTAGGTCTTTCTTGCTTTTGAATAATTTTATAAATCCTAAGTGCCGCGAGTTATGTAACCTAAGATTAGTTAAGTTGCACATATGTATTTTAGTTAATAATTAGAGCGCAAATGTTAACAATAATCTCATCTTACACTTGAAGCCAAAATGAGCCCTTTAGTTTTTCCCACACTCATAAATAGTAATATAACGTTCTCGTTTCCGATAATGTCTAATAGATCGAGTACACTTATATTCTTTATAGGTAACATAAGTGTCACTTACATTTAAGAATCCTTCAATAAGTCTAGTTTTTTGTTAGTCTAGCGTTGCAAGCCCTTAATTTTACGTTAGTTATAAGCTCATGTTTTAAACGATTAAAGCCAGTTGTATTGACACCGAGTTTCAAACAAATAATTTCATTTAACATATATTTGAACATCCCTACAACAACCGCCACCGAACTTAACTAGCGTCCCATACCATTTTAGCGGCGGTAACCTCGCCTAGGCGTCAGTGCGTATCTTTGGTGATAATACGACTGTGAGCTGGTTTAAGGTAATTACTTCTTTAAGTTTCTCAACAGTAAAATACAGTAGGGTATATTATTGTTAGGTTGGCATTGCGATATAATGTAATAATATACGTAAGTAATGATATATTAAATTATTATTTTTTAAATCTGGCTTTGTATGTAAATGTTTAATTATCATTAATTAAAAATCTGATTAGAAAATATAATAGACGAAAGATAAGTTGTATTTAAATTTTCTATTGTCTTATGCAAATAAAGCCCTTTTTGTGGCTTAGCTGGAGTCGGCTGATGATAAACGACATTTTCAGACTTTACTGAATTTGTATTTTGCAACGTAAAATCCCTTTTATTTAAAATAATATTCTCTTAAGAATTAAACTATATTATGTAATCAGCTCGTGATATTTGAACGACTCAAACATTTTCTTAAAAAAATTCTAAACACAATGTTATCACAATCATCATTAAATGATCGTTTATCTACCGTTGTCCTACTTTAAGGAAAATAATATAGTTTATTATCTAGCATTTTGATGTGATTTTCAAATAGGAAATCCAGCAGGGCAATCCATGCTGGCAGCATGAAATCAATTCAAAGTCGGATATATACACAGTGTAAACTCTTTATAACGGATTTCAAGGGACCGAGCATTTTTTTTCGTTATAGGAACGGAAGAAAAAAACTAATTTAACCAATTACAATAATTTCTAATTTTATTACCATCAATTGGTAAATTATCCTAAACACAAATATACATAACGCTTTTCTTTGACTGCCCATCTTCACAGTTTCAAAGGTTGATTACGACTGATAATACACGATAGGTGACGGTGGTGCGATTAGTAACTGAGACCAAAATTTCCTACAGGCCATTTAATCTAAGAATAATGGCATTTTATTTATACTAAATATACAATATAAAACGATACCAATTTTTAAACGAAAATATATTTTAAAAGGGAATATTTGAAAAGTAACTTTCCTTTTTCAAAAAGTTCTTGATTAAAATAGTTACTGTTACGGAGTAGATAGATATAGATTCGCTTTACTATTCTCTAATTAGTAAACATAGTTACAAGGCGAGGTGACGACGAAACAAAGGCGAAAGGATGATCTCCGAAAGGCCGGAGGATTAGCGTCAAACGAAGAAAAAGAGACGCTGGAAATAAGCCGTAATCCAAAAGACGTGACCCCAATTCCTCCTTAAATATTTCGATACGATATTATCGCGAAACCAATTTATCTGAAAATCATTGCGTAAAAATGACTGATGAAATATGGCGTAGAGCCTGCAAAGTTATAGTTTCAGGCATATCGATACTCTTTGTTCGTTGACAATTTTATAAGACCCAAAACAAAAATTGTATGCTAAATTATCTATTCGTTCTGCCTGAAATTCATAGTAACACTATTTGATTCATTGGTATTTATAGTTAATAAGTATCTATTAGCCAATCCACTTTATTCAGCTATAAAATCAACTAAAAGATAAAAAAAATTACGGCATCGAAATCTATTTTAAGAACTACTTCACGTAAATGTTGACCTTAATTAACGTTCTACGGTCATTTTATTTATGTCTTTTTAAATTCAATTCAACGAACTGAATATGTACTTAACTGAATTTGCATTTAGAAACTATTCTGTTATTAATCTATCGTAAACCGGAATGTTTTTATGAGACTAATTACGAAAAAGTAATTATTTTCTGCATCACTTCATATACGGACTCCATCTTTGGTATTAATTATAATCCACTGGCGCCTTCCTAAAGGAATCTTTAATTATTTTTCTTTTCTGCCTGAGCAATATCACAAACATAAACTTTAGATATAACCAACTTATGCAACAGTCACAGTAAACACAATCTAATTTAAAAATTATAGCTTATATTGTGTAAGATGAGATGATTGTTAACATTTGCGCTTCTAATTATTAACTAAAATACATATGTGTAACTTAAATAATGTTAGGTTACATAACTCGCAGCACTTAGGATTTATAAAATTATTCAAAAGCAAGAAAGACCTAAACAATGACGTAATTACAATTGGTACTTACGTACATACGTTGGTTAATATTAACTTTCATAAAATGGAAATTTCACCATAGGTTGTACAATTATAATTTTTATATAGGATCTTGGGTTGACATAGGAAAATATGAATGACTTAATAGACCTTAATAATAAATAAACTTAATTAATTCAAACTTTATTTTATATGGATTTACACATAGGTATAGGTAAGATTATGCGACAGTAACAGTAAACACAATCAAATTTAAAAATTATAGCTAATAATAAATAATACAATTGTACATGATAAAACATTTGTATTTTATATTATAAGAAGTAATAATGGTTTGGTTAACTATAGGTATTGGTTAAACGTAAGAGCTTTTACAAAAAGTAGGCTTTTAAACGATACCGACTGCTTTGTCACTGGTGATATGTACATGAACTTAATATGCTAGCTCTGAATCTGAATGTAAATTGATTCATAATAATTGAAACTTTTGGGCATCCTCTCTCCAGGCACGATGTTTCTGGCCTTCAAAATCGACGTCAATCAGTATCGTTGTTATTTAATTATTGTGTAGAAATAACAGACGCAGAACGAGTTTGTGGTAGTCCTGTGATTGCTGACTGGCTTCAGGTACATACACGTTGGTGCAATTTTAATTTGTTCAGAAAAGCTATTCGTTCGTAATAGGAAAACAGTTTAATTGACTTTCATTGACTGATGCTAAGACTACATAATAAGACCATTGGCATACGGAGGCACCCATTCAAACGTATACGTTAATATTACAAACTGTTTCTTTTATATATAGAAACTTATATATACTGAACATTTTAAATTAAATATCAACATCGACTGAATCTTAGAACTTGTATTACTTATTAATAAATAAAAGAGCCTTTTATTTCATGTTTCGAAAAATCTCTTTTCATCACAACGTAAACACAATTTGCGGGAAAGAGACGAATAAGCACTGTTGGTAAAATGGCGCAATGACTGATTTCGTTATTATTATTAAGGGGTTTAGTTACATTGTATTTTACTTTTCGCTTCGCAATTTACGGGTACTACCAAAAGATTCCTTTAAAAGGCTTATAAAGGGACACAGTTCTAGATTCGACACGTATGTTTTCTTTGTTTGTTGATTAATTGTTGTATATAACATAAATTTGTATTCATAAACTATAATCTAGTCCCATAAACTAATCTAATTAAATCGTCATAATTAATCGGTAATCCTTCTAAACGCTCCAATGCACCTCTAATTAATTCAGACTTGAAGTGCGAAATATACCGAATGAATAATTAAACGGGTAATTCATCTAATAGTAGTCATCACAATTACACGAAGTGCTTGTCTGAGAGATTAGCTATAATTCTGCCACGGATTACCTGTGTTCTAGCTTTGTTTGATTACCTAAGTTACATTACATAAGAAATGAGGCAGACGAGATCAAAATAACTTGTCATTTTACTACACACCTACATTAACCCTTACTATTTCTTATATAATGTTCTTCTGATTATTTAATCAAATAGTAACTTTTTTTTTTATTTACCTTAAGTAAAGTAATAATTACAAACGTTGTTAAAGGTGGTTACGTTTACTCAATTAAAACAAAAAAGACAACGCCAGCCTAAATACAAGTTGTTTTTGCAAATAAATGTTATAATTAAATTTAAATAACATTAGAATGTGACCAACTCTACGAGACAACTGACACTTTTTAACTAAGATAACACTTCGATAAGCTCTTATTATTTTTATCAAGAACGTTGGTTGGTCGATATACCTAGAATAAATGGTCATACACTTGTTAAAACACACGAATTAAAAAATAACAACTCCTGAAAAATTATACTCATTATTCCTACGAGTTCTGTTAAGCAAGAACAATGCTAGTCGTGAGACGCAATCGAGCTAAATGTTAAAGAGCAACCATTTACATTAACCGCTTTTGTGAAACAAATGAAAACTGTACTCTAGGGCAGTGCCTCTAAGAAAAATATTTTATTTACGAATTCCTGTTTTACTAACTTTTTATTTTATCTTATCTATGCTACTGAAGTACTCAATTTTGTATATTTTAACGCCGTGGTAGTAGTATTTAGTATGTAACCACGATATTGAAAGCAGTTGAGTTATGTACGCAACCGCAATGTTCCTTGACCTCGCGAAAGCGTTCGATACTGTCTCTATAAGGGTATCATTGGGCAAAATTATAATTAATTGGCGTTTGAAGTATTGCACTCAATTTGTTAACCAGTTATCTGACAGAAAGATGTCAAGTTTAAAAATAGGTAATTAAAGTAGTCAACCCAAACCCGTAAATTTTGGCGTTCCTCGAGGATCTATCCTCGTTCCAACCCTTTTCAAAATCGTAATATTATTCGCAATACCTAGTACAAAAAATTATAACCTTTGCGGACGGTACCCTTATAGTTTTAAGTGACCCACATAGAAATCAGTATAAAAGTAATAATGCATTAGTAGTGCATATTTGGCAGAAGGTTTATCATACCTTTGTTTGTATTTGTTAAAATAATATCTTTGGTGGTTCGTTGGGTGCGCCTACGGGCCTACCTACCGTTAGTACCTTAGTGCTACTTGTAATTTTATATTTAAATTGTATTTGTATTATTGTTATATAATATATATCTCAGTCGATTACAATAAACCCTGGACATGACATTTAAAGTATAGGACCTCTTGTTTATTTTTAGAAGCATTTGATTTTATTATACGAAATTGTAATCGAATCGTGAAAATGAAATTGCGAATTACGCGTGGACACAGAGCGTTTTATGTTTTATGTGTGATGCGAAGCGTTGTAATTTAGTTCAAACATATTCAGTTTCATGATACACCTGTAATGTTTGAATAGGTAAATTATATATTTTACGGTCTATTTAAATATATGTAACGAACTAAATAAAGATTTGTTTCCCTAAAAAAAATATATTTTATAGAAATTAAAGACTTAAAAAATAAACATAAGCATTTTCAAAAGAAAAACAGTTACCACGCTTATTATTTATGACATTTATAACATATTGAAAACAAATAAATTGAATGAAAAATCACCATAATACTCTAATATTATAATCTAGCTTGATCAAATATAACGACTTGTTCCGAGTGAGATTGCCTGAAGATGTTCCTCAACGGTGTCTACAGTAATTAATTATTCAGGCAGCTTTCGTCAATTCCGTTTCAACGGTAGATTAGTAGAAATACGCGAACTCCCGCTTGGCGTTGTTGACATCCCTTCATGCCCTTTCCGTCTTGGAAGATCTGTTATAATAATTTTATATATTGTTAACCACGTCTTCACATAATGATAATAATAATAAAAACTTTATTTATGATAAAAGGGTTGTGACAGAATTCATATATCGCTAGTCCCCACACTAGGGAGGCCCCGTGTTGTGGGTAACTAGAAAACAATTATAACGTACATGTTTTATATATTTTAATCATTACATTTTAAACAACAAAAAACAAAATGAAATTGTCGGCTTTTAAAAACATCACACTACCATATACCTGCATTAATTAAAAGATCAATTAGTAATGAATGCAGGCAAAACTAAAGTAAAGTGTAAAAAAAATAAAGTTATCCTTTTCGCCTCAAATGCATTTGATAGCTTTTTCTAACAGGGTTACAGTGAATTACATTTTTACTTTATCTATTTATTTGCTTTCAAGTATATTTTCTGAGCCTTTTTATTTCTTTGTTTATTTAATATTTCAATAACGTCGCAGACTGACAGATTCATCTTGTTTATTTTGACATGAAGCTTTGAAATAATAACGTGCATAAGATTTTTTTAAATAGATATTTTTAAATATGGGGAGATATATTCGATTTATTATTGTACAAGTAGCCGAAGCCTTTTACTTTTCATCTTTATATTTCTTTAGTCAATAGTTTTTTATTGTATTCGTAGTAAAAATAATAAAAAAGGTTTGTAAGATTAAAGAAATAGCACAAGAAAGATGTGGATAACATATAGGCTTTATTTCAAAATATAACAAGATATTACAATAATAAATATAAATTTTCCGATAAAATATACATTATACGCTAGCACTATGAAAACTATAAATGATGTACTCGTATTATTGCAATAACAACTGATCTATTGACTTCTATTTTCTCTATGCTTATTTATAGTGATATCAAATAACCAATTTATTTAATGAAAGCTTAAACTCGTGTATCAAAAATGTATCTTCTATCTCAAATAATATACATTCAAATACTCATTTTGTAGTTAAAACAAACCATATTCTATCCTAAGTATTTATTTTTCAACTCATAGCCGTTTATGCTTAAAGTCTTTCTGTGGATATAAGTTTCTGACCTAGCATGTCAAGGCTACGTAAATCGACAATAATAAAGTGGTTTTACTACACATAAAGTTCTTAAGGCCTCTAGACTTATGTCACATGAATACAGAAATGTTTTTAAAATATCTTATAGCTAAGGTAATATTTTGAATTTTAACATATTTCATGCAACAATATTGTTGAACTCGTTGACAACTATTATATCTCACTGCATGGCATTAAACGGTGTAATAAAACGCTTGACCGCCTTTGTGAATGTGGTGTTCCTAAACTAATGATATTTAACTAACTCTATTTATTATTATTGAAAAAAATATTATAACCACGCGTTCCTTATGGTATATTTCGTGCGCGTGGTGTCCAGATGTGTCCCCATATATACATATAGATTTTTTAAGTTATCATTTATTAACTTATAACGAAACAACATATTTGTTCTTGAATTTTATTCGTACTTAACTAATACGTACTAAAATTGAATATGTACATTATAAGAAAAATAACAAAAAAGGTTACAACGCCTCAAACTAAAACTAAAGTTAGAAATTATTCATGGGATCTAAATGCAAACAATAAGTGATTGCTACTGAATGAGGCTTACAAACAGTTTTCTTGCAAGATTTACAAACTCTTTTTATTTGCTGGATCTAGGACAAAAATAGTACCTTTGCTTTTTTTTTTTTTTTTACCTGCTTCATTATGTCTAGGTAAGGGCTGCTTTTTTTTTGGTTCAACTTTCATTATTGCTCTTATCTCTTCTTTCCAATTTTGTCGGTAAGTATAATTTCCCAAGTCTCCACTGGTGAAATTTCGTTCTTAAGCAGAACTTTTAGAAAAGTATGAAATAAATATGGTGGAATTTTCCCTACATTTGAACCGGGTTCTACTGTAAAAGCTGTGGCTTATGGACCCAGTAGCGAAAGAGTCATCGCTATCCAATTATGTTCGGTATTTATTGTTTTATAGTCACCTATTTCAACTACCTTTTCGAGAATGTCTATCTTCGCTTTCAGAGTCTATCAACAATTCTGTAGGATTTGTAAAATGTTTCCTGATAGTGGGCGTCTCATTAATGCAGTTAAATTATATATAAATACTAATTCTGAAAAAGAACTAATAAAGCGTAGAAGTTACTACGTAAAATCACGGGTGGGGTCTACAGGTATCCCCATATGAGTAAAATACGTATTTACCTTTGTAGGTGCGCGACGTAATTGCATCCTTCGAGTCTCTATGGCGCCCTGAGATTAACCGAAAACGCGCAATCGTGGCTTGTCTGTTTGAAAAAATATAATTAAAAAACAACTGCTTAGACCCTGTGTCCGTTAATGTAATATAAAGAGCGGTGTAACTCAGCTACAAATGGTCGAATCTTAACGATTTAATTAATATTAATAATTATTATTGATTTTCTTCCATATAACATTTAAAACAAACAGTACGATTACAATTAAGAAGGTATTGGGAGACTGGTTTCCAAGCTAGGTAAGAACCTGTGATATGGATAACCAGGCTTCCATTCCACAGCAAAATCATACTGAGTCATAACAATAACAGTCAACTAGATTCCTAAATAGAGTTGTATGAGTGTATGTGTGTTTGTGTGTGAGTGAGTGTGTGTAATGTCTATGTGAGTGAGTATTTGGGAGGATATGTATGGGTTGGTATCAGGCTCACGCATGGGACTATGATATGTGGAAATTATTTTAATACATCTAGCAGATTTTCCGTTTGGTCATAGATCAAAGTAAGTATAAATGTATAGACTATTTGCTTAACACATTTTTTAGTTTTAATATTTTAATAATGAAAGCATATTCCAGGGATACTTTCCTTTATTGCAAGCGAATAAGTCCTGAGTGTATCTTCATGTCATAAATAAATGTAATAAAACACGATAATCTTATTATTGCAGTATTCTGAATGAGTTAAGGCTCTAAAATTACAAGTCATTGTACATACACTCCATACCATAGCTACTTTTGTTCCAAACTAATGCCAGCAGTCTGAATTAAAGCCTTTTAACATGATCTTAGATCTTCGATTTAAGAATACATTTATTATAGTATTATTATTCGACTTACCTGGGGACCGAGATTTCTGATTAAATTTACATTTCGGTTTGGAAGTCTGTTCACCTATTTTCCACTTTACTATAAACTCCTCTTCTTCATTCTTCACATTCTCAGCTTTATGGTTGATATGCATTACATATCTGAAGATCTTTTGCCGCCGAAATTGCTTTCGTTAACTTCTCTAAGTCTGTCTTCCATGTACATACATGTTACATTCTAATATATAATGGAACATGTCCAAAATTTTGTCTATCGCTATTATATAAATATTTTTTTAAAGAATATAAGATATTATTTTCCGTAAAAGTGTTTTATTAATCTAAATCTCTATTTGTAACCCTAAATTGTACCAATTTCGCTTGTTAACAAGTGGAAGGGAATACGTCCCATGGGTTGTCGGCTGTGAAAGCACTCGCTTTCGGATGATAAGTCAGTTGAGTTGACTGTTTTCCCGAAGGATTGAAGTTTGTATTTCGGACTGTCAGGATCGTTTCGGGGGAAAACTTTTCGTTGACAATTTTATATTTGATGTGTGGACACATACAAATTGTTGTAAAGTAACAGAGCGTGCCGTCCGAGTTGTACATTTCCTAATACTTTGTAATTATTTATAACTGTAAATTAATAAATAGGAAGATCATTATGACTAATAGTACATTTAAATTTTTTTTTAAATTGTGATTATGTAGATCCTTCAAAAAGTAATACCTTCATAGAGATTTCTTTATTTATTTACAAAAAATAACTACACTATCCTTACAGTGCTAAACGTAAAAATACTAAATACATAAGATACACAATTCTTAGAGAACTTTCTCACTACCCCGCATAACTTTGAGTAGATAGATAGAAAAAACTATCTTATACAGATACATACATGGTCATAATAAAAGTTCTGTTATTAAAATCATTAATGAACGTGGTCACAATTTAGTCTATATGATTATTGTATATGATAAATACAAATTGTACAGATCGTCTGATGTTTTTTGTGCGCGTGTATCATCAATATCCTTATCCCGGATTAAAGCAACTCGGTTTGCGTATAATTCGTTCTTACCCTACTAAATGGATATTGAAAATTTTTATGGCTCCTCTTTATCGGAAACTCTTTATCATGTGTGCTCTATTTGGCATTTCGCAATGACGACAATTTAAGGTGAATGAACGAACGAAATCCCCGTACATGAAAGAGGCGGTGCTGGGTGCAGAAGGTGATGAGTTTTATACAGTCCCATTTAAGCCGATGTTCACTGACTATTTAATAATCCCTCTCATTCTGAATGATTTTTTAGTCTTAGATAAATCGTTTGAGGCAAAATGAAGCGTCAAAAAGTTAGCGAAATGGAGCTTAGTCATCTGCGCACCTTTTATCCGTGATTTAGCTTTCAATGACAACTTTGTGACGCTCTTATCGCTTTATCAGCTCTTTTCAAATGAGCTCGCTACATACGTTTACTTTTCCGTTGATAAATTGTAGTTTGTCCATTGATTCATTCGTTGAGTATTCACCGTTTCAGTTCTATTGTGATTGGCTGATGTCAAGATAAACCGAAAAAGGTTTTATATGAATTTATATATATGAAACTTGTACAGGAAGTTGTTCAGAAGTAGTAAGCACGTAGAGTTCTACACTAGCGTGGTTTGATACTGCTGACATTAGTCGCGTTTAATTTAACATAGTTTTACCGCCACGCTATGCGGCATCTGGTTAGGGAAGTTTGCAGGCCGCTGGCATGACGTGATGGTTTCAAACAATTTTCGTACCTACCACTATTAACAAGAATTCCATGTGTTGGTATAACATTTTATGTTGTCTACTAATTGCTAAATAGCTGAGTAAAGTTAAAGTAATAAAAAAATTATCATTTCGTTAACACAAAACTGTGTTAAATACCTTAAATAAAAAACATTTAGTATTTTTTTAGTACAAAAAGGCCTTTATAAACAAACAAACTATTAGATCAATGCAATTTATATTGAAAACCTTTAATTATTAACCGTTACAAGAAACAAAGGTTAACAATATATTATTTACGAATACAGACGCAAAGAAAATTCCATTTTATTCCTTCGCCTCAGTACCGTCCAATTTCGAAGGAACTTGAATGGAATTATGTGTGATCAAAGCAAGTACTTATGCTAATACTGGACACGAGAAGTGTTCAGTAATTAACAATTAATTGCCCCTAAGGACCGTCAAAGTGGATGTTACGAACTCAAAGCTTTCAGTTTATATCATATTAAGCCTGTATGAATTTAATTAACATTTACAAATATAAGTACCAAACCTTTATACCTAGTTCATAAAGAAAGCACAATTTACAAAATCATAATAAATATTTATTTCTTATGGTGATCAGAAGTGTAACAGTGTCTTTTCTATTTAGATAGGTAAACATTTTCTCCTTCTATACCGGTTGTCCGTAAATTAATTAATAAAGTACCAATATTTTTGTTCAAAAATCGAAGTCAGACCTCCAAACTCAACGTGCTCACGTGCATAACTAATGAGGTCTGACAAACAACTTTAAACCCTTAAAACAAATTAGCGTTAGTAATCTTCATGCGTATACAAAACAAATATAAAGTTAATTAACATATTTATCACTCGGACCAATTAGTTTATATTGGGGATTACCACGCTTAACCCTGTATCTAAAATTTCATTTAACAGTCCCACGCTGGCTATACCTAGTCGTGGAATTTAATGGTTCGTAAAGCGCTCTCGATTAAAACTGTCCTCTATATGGATAAGTCTAATCCTATTCGCACGTGAAACTTACTTTTAATGAGTTTATGAGCGCTTGCGCTTGGTAACCTCGGTTCTATGTGACAAAGTTGCTCTGACGTCTTACAAATTACTGCTTTTCCGATATTCAATTGAGCGCTTACTTGAATTTCTAGCCGTGACTTTATTACCGGCTTAAGCTGCACTTAAGCGCATTCAATCTCACGTGCAAATGCCAGTTGGGTTTGTGATTTACACTAAAACTATTAGAACATTTTAATTTGGTAATTTTTATGATTATGTAACAATACTAGATTATTTAACGACCTATTATCGGTGAAGAAAAAGGTTTTTAGGCTTCCGATCGTAGCCATGAAATAAAAATTTATACAAAATGACTTTAATACGGTTTAGTAAATTTTTTAACATTTAACTCTTAATGTGAAACATTTAACTTTGTGCGTCTGCTCGTATGATTCTGTTATTGTCATGTCTTATGCAAATACTCGGACTTATTTAAAAAACCTTACCTTTTAAAATAGATTAGGATTAACTCAGTTGATAAATAATAGGAGATAATAGAAGTATCTGTTGAAGTTTTGGAACTCAACATAATACTTGTGCCCCTATCTGTGTTCGTATATTTAAGATGTCATGTACAAGTGCTACAGAAACAAGGTGCAGAAAGTTGGACAATGTTGGCACATAAATCAGGTCGCGGAGTGCGGCAGCTGGCAGTCCGTGAATAGTTCTGTCGCGTTGTGACCGCATATGACATTCGATTACAGTGCCCAAGGAAAAATATGTCTAAATTCAGACTATATGTGACGTTGCACTTTAAACTAACTCGCGTTATGAAAACAAAGTTGCAGCGACAAGCTTCTTAAGTCACTGACGCTCAATCATTCTCTCATGCAAAGTTTTACTTATTAACGATCAAATAATTATTAAGTTAAAATTAAAAAAAGAGCAAGTAATTATTACGTGCTCTTTTAAATATTGCCTTCTATAGATATTTTATTGATTTATAGGTATGTTAAAAAATTAGTGTTTATTAGTAATCATAACAATCACATATACAGTATTTACTATTTAAAAAAAATGTTATTTATTGGTAAGCTAAAATTATACAAATTTGAAATCCCGACACCTACTTTAGTGGTTTAGTGACACACAACGCCACCTACAAGATTGTATTCAAAACGAATAATATTATTATATTATTTATATTTTATTACATTAGGTTATTGATTTATTATGACTTTCGTTGTGGGCTTACTCAACAACAAAGTTATGATAGGCTGCGATTAGCATTTCTTAATGAGCCCCATCTCGTGCCACTATTTACAATTGGTTTAACGAGTTTAAGCGTGGACGTAGCAATTTTAATGATGATCCGCGTGAGGGACGTCCTTTAACAGCGACTACTGAAGATAACATCAGTGCTGTGCGACGCATGACAGAGGAAGATAAGAGAGTGACCTATCAGCAGATACGGGCAAACCTAGGCATTGGTATGAGTCAAGTTCAAAAAATATTACATGAACAATGAAATATTACATGAAGTATTTTAGAAAAAAATAAGCTTAAAAATAGCTTTGCCAACCAGCTACGCCTATGTAGCACTTAAGTAGCCGTGCTTATAGGTTAAACTAGAAAATGTGAAATACGATTTTCGTTAATATAATAAATATTAAAATCAAATATAATAAATATTAAAATCAGTAGTCCTCTAACTAAAAGTACTTCTAATTCCTAAGCCCGTATATTGTTTACCTCATTTTACAAACCGGACATACGACATTAATAATGTAGAACACCACAAAGGAGACCATAAAACATTTTATCGTAAAACGTTTGCATAATATTATTGTGCATTATGACACAGGTAATTAGGTTTGGTCTCGGTAACAACACGGTTTCACGGTTGAATCAGCGTCGCTCATGCTCGACTATTCCATAAACATTGTAAAAGGCTGGCTTCGGATATTGTACTGAAATCATTCGTGTTTGCATAAAATGTAATGGCGGATTGTGGCCACGCCGTACTACCAGCGATTCGCATTGTGCCATCTGCTCACATTTAGATCCCGTATAAAATGTTACTGCGCATTTTCACACGTGGATATGGGCCGGGCTCGCGGTTATTCCGATATTCTGCCTTTTATGACACTAATGGAACATACTGTTTAGCTTTAGGCTCATATTTTTCCTTAATGTTAACAGTAGGTACTCAACAGTATCATATATTGCTAAGAAATGTGTGTGAGCCCGCGTGTAAAATCTAAAAAATACGCAAAGCTTGCTGAAATTACCTTTCACGAGTTAACATAACATAAATTTCTTTGTTAACGTTCTATTATGATTCATGTAAATTTATATCTTTTGCAATTAATATTTTCCTAGAATGCTTGCTCGTTTTATTAACCCTTTTTAGTTAATGCCGCGTGGACAATGTTAGGCCAGAAACATTGTTTGAATAGCAAGTATCTTAATATACAAACAATAAGCACTTGTTTAATTATGGAGCAATTTAATAGAATCCCATTTATAATTTCCAAACTTTAATAAAGAAGTAGCGACGTAGAGATGGCGGCATCATTATTGCTATACATTGTAATTTATAACTAGCATTCTGTGGATAGCTACAGCTCTAGCCTCCAGGGCTAATACCCACTTGTTGAGGTCTTTACAAAGCATCGGTGACATGTGAGTCTGCCGCCTCAAATAAAACAATTACGTAGTTGGATTTTTTATCTAGCTCATCCATTGTTCTAACTTTTATAATTTTCCAAAGTATAATCAGACGAGGCTAAGATAAGGACACAAACTAAAACGAAATCTAAAACAGTTCATAGAAAATATTGTTTTAGGACAATTTCGATTTCGTTAATATGAGTATAGGATATCTAAATGACCTTATAAATCATATGAGATGACAGAGAATTGACATATCAAAGTCATAAATCAACATGGAATGCTATGAGAACAAGTTTTGACACGGCACTTAAAGTGAAACTAGCATAAAAGCTAAAAGGATTTTTGCTAAAATTTATTTGCAAACAAGCGAATGGTTCGGAGTGGAAAGCTCTGAAAGAATAATAAAAATGGATTTTACTTGAAATATTGGATGGTTAAGAGATATATCTGATAAAAATTAAAAATCTGTTTGCGTTATTATGATTTTTGCTTGTAATGTGTATATGAAAGTACTTGCTGAATAAAAATTTATGATGGGTTTTTATACAGTCTGAAACTGGAGTCTTTATTGAATCTATGATGTCCGTTCCTAAACATCATTATTACAGTACGGTACTTAAGTTGGGATTTTATTGAGGAAAAGGATCATTCAAACTGAGCAGATAGTATTCAAAATGAACCAACCCTTAAGTGCGGCGAAGCGATATAATATCGCTCATAGTTATGGTCCAATAATGCTCTTTAATTTATTTTATGTCATCTTAACTGAAGTATTTCAAATAATTTAGTTTTGAACTATCCCGTCAACCGATTTACTTAGTTAAACAACTTAAATGTTATTATGCCCCCAACTATATCGATATCAACTATATAGATACTTAGCAATATCGCTTATTCTTTGAAATATGTTCATCAGTAAAAGTAATTAAAAAGGATAAATATTTCTTATTAATAAATTTTTATTCGACGACGTCATAACGTAGTATTTTATTAGTAAGCTGCCCACGCGAACTTCGTTTCGCTCTTATATGTTTTTATTACTTAGCCTACCTTTTTAGTAGTAACATACCAACATATGGAACAATTTGCTATGCTTACTATAGAGACTTTTCCGGAATAAAAACCTAAGTACTAAATAAAACTAATTTTTCATTTTTTTTCTATATTTCCAATTTTTCTCTCCATAAAAACCTTCCTCAAAAAGTTCAAGGGTTAAATTAAAAAAAAAGTGCCCAGCCGTCTTCGAGTTTTGCGTTTAGCAATATATATTGAGATTCATTTTTACTTAGTAATAGTGAAATACTATTTCGGCAGCGTCCATAATTCTAATTCCTTATTCCACACAAATATTGTTGGCTTCCCGGATTTCTGAATAAAAATAATATAATTAAAATTAATGCATCCCATCTCAATTATAAATCAAACCTTGAAATATTGCAAATATTCGTTTCAAATAATTTGAGTTGAAAGGGCTACACTGATTTGTTACTGCTGCAAGACAAAGTAAATGAGAATTGTCCTTAATTGGAATTGTAAATGAGTCGGGCTCTTTCTTGTCGCTTGAACGCCCGACCCACCATCTCACTAGAATAAACTGTGATGATTTCATTTAAATTAATTCTGCAGTTACGGGTATACGGTAGAATGGCGGCGGCCGAAAGTTTAAATTGAGACGTCTTGCAATAATGCTACTCGGCTGAGCACCACATTTGACATTTCTTTTTATTCTCATAGTAGCCAATAGCCGTTAGTAATGGATATTTAAATGTTTTCGTTCCTTGTTACGATTGTTATTTTCTAAGTTCGGCATATGCAGTCTTTGTTTGAATATATTGTATAGTGTTTTAGTATAAATAATTACATATCTTTCATAGAGAAATTTCTGTTATAGTAAATAGAACTTTAATGTTCACTTCCTATGTACGCAATTAAGATTTACTCGCTTGGTGAATATAACTTCGTTAACACCCAAAAATATATAGCGTGAGTTAGATATATATTGATTTGTGTTTCGTATTTGTGATATCTCTCTATTAGGTTAAAGAAGTTCTGTCAGATAAAATTGTAATAGCAATTAGCATTTCCTGTATCGTGACGATGAGAATAATGAGAACATAACAGTCCTTTATAAGCCCTTGAGCAAGCTAAAAAGCTTTTACATATTTTATAAAAGTAGTGTTGGCCCAATGACTTCAGCGTCCCACTCTCATCCCTGCGGCTGTAGTTTCGATCCCCAGCTGTGCACTAATAAACTTCCTGTCTATGTGCTCTTCTAACACTCGTACTCGTACGGCGAAAAAAACATTTTGAGAAAACTTGCTTGATGTCTGACATCCAAAAATCGATGTGCCAGAAGAAAGCTGATCACCTTGTCACTTGTCTATGTATAAGAAACGGATGCAGTCTGAATCCAAGACCCATATAGGGTTGTAGTGCCACCGGATTATTTATTACTATACAATGTTAACTTTTTTTTCCTTCTAGTAAAAAAACGATTACTTGGGGTAAAAATCTATATCCGATCAACACGGAAATTTCAGTACCGTTTATTAGCACCTTCGTCACCATGAAACAGGTCAGACACATTAGTAACACCTGCGTTCGGCGTGAACGTTACATGCGGTCCGAGAAAGTATTTTTTCGAGATTTTTTTACCTCGTCCGTCCGTATTCATTTAACGACACTTATTGAGCACTTTGAATTTCGGAAATTCTCTTTCTGCTACATCGAGGTTGCAATTGATTTTCTAGTACAAAGCTGACTTTCGCAACTTTGTTAGTTTCAAATAACCTTATGAAAGTTCCGTTTTTTCAAAACCTATTTATAGCTATATAATAATTGTTCTGAAGCCTTAGACAAAGACGTATTAGAGTATCACTATGATAATTATTTAAGATGATGACGTCGGTATTGCTTACGTCATGAATTAGTTTATTGGCATCAGCCGCTTAATTTTGATATAAGAGTCTACATTGGCTAAAAGTTTCTGCTTGGCTCGACCACTCAATCGAAGTAAGATGCGTATTTCTCTTTTGAATGATATCTCGCTGCTGGCCTGAAAAGCCTTGACAGAACAGCTCGGGCTGTTTTGGCGAGCATAGCTCGGCTGCAATAGCAAACCGAATTTGTGATAAACAAGTTTCCTGACATTTCGTGTACTTGTTATGCGACCGAAACCGAATCGACTACAGAGTCAAACGGCAGTCGTAGGAATGAGTTTCAAACGATTATTTTAATATTGCTTGTCTTTAAGTTTCAAAGGTTAGAAGTGATAACAAATTACTTTTAATAATAATAATGACTATGGAATCACTATTATTATCGACCATTGAATAGTCGTTAATTTTTAGATCTAGCAACATTGGCAAATCAAATAAACCACTAGTATTAGCGGTTTTGAACTAATTTGACATTGATGTTATTAAATATGATGACAATGGCAGCTGACACTAGCGCCATTGTTCCGACATAATCAATTACTATTAATAATAATAATGACTGTGGAATCACTATTATTATGGACTATCAAATAGTCGTTAATCTGTAAATCTGTTAATATTGTAAAATCGAATAAGTCATTAAAGTATTAACGGTTTTCTACTTATTTAACTTTGATGTCAATTTATGAGCTCTGTAACATAACAACAGTGGCAGCTGACAGTGACGCCATTACTTCGACATAATAAATTACTTTTAATAATAATAATAATGACTATGGAACTATCACACAGTCGTTATGTAGATCTCTTAATATTGGAAATAGAAAAACCACCAGTATTAAGGATTTTAAACTGATTAGACTTTGATGTTGTTATTTATATGAGCTCTGTCAATGTCAACGACATTGCCATTTCTCCGGCAGCTGACAGTGCCATTTCTCCGACATAATATACTTGACTCTAACTGAGAAATACTTGTGTAATCTGCGTGTTTATCTATATATCAACCTGTTGTTATAATAACTCTACGTCAAATACATCTAAAATACACGAACCATTTTCAAGTTAATCCAACTTATTTTCAGATATGAGATCTGAAACTGGCCGTCTAAAGTATGACAATTGTTCGACAAACTTCAAAGTACAAGGATATGCTACGACGTAGCACTTGTGTCGTAGTAACAATATCGTAGTAACATATTCTTTATAACATTTTGAATATAAATATTATATTATAAATCATACTTTAGATAATTTGTTTCATGTGTTGTGATTTATTGAGGTGAACCAGTTGCGGTATATATTTTTAGTGTTTTGATTTACCTTATTACTTTATTTATTTAAAAAATATATAAAGGGGCTTTTAATAATTTACCACAATTAACTTTTTATTTATTAGTACCAATAAAATTTAATTTGATTAAATCTTGATTGCACGATTTATATAAATTTGATATATTTAAAGATAAACGTTACATTGTCAAACCCTCAAACACCCCGTTGCATTGACTACAATATAAGTATTAAAACAAAGGATAAAATAAATAAGTAACAATAAAGGTAGCAACACAAACATTGCTTACAAACTGTGAAGTTTTTTTGCCCCGAAGCGGTATATTTTTATTCAGTGTAGAATGTTTGATAACAACCACAGCGAGATCCAAACAAAAGTTTCACAGACTAACAAGCGTTTCGGATTTGCATTTCATCGCATCCGAAATCAGCACTTTAAAAGAAAATTTAGCTTTTCCTGGAGATTGGACTCGGATGTTCATTTATCTAATTGAATGCCAAATGGATTCAAATATGAAAAATTACCTTTAAATAATTTATACATTTAACGATATTATTGGACATTTGCATTTTAACTTTTGTTATAATAGATATTATTATAGAGGATATAAAAAAGGCAATATTTATTTTTTTACATTTTGATTGATTTTAAAGATTAATAGTCATTCATAATTACATATAGAAATTCAAACCAAGGAAAATAAATACTTTTTCATATTTACAACAGAGAATGTTGATAATTAATATCAACGACAAAATTGAATTGAATGACAAAATTCTCATTTTAATACTTAAAGTTATTTTATATTTCTTTTAATCTATGTGGAATTTTATTAATAAGAGAAACGCGTCAAAAGTATATGTAAAACATATACAAAGCCCTGAACATAGAATGTAGCAATATCGAAGCAGATCACGTAAAACTATATTTTTCTATTATGGCAAACGTGTCTACTCTGTGTGTATTATATTTAATAATTGTGGTTTAACTGTTTAAGATAAAATAATAAGCCTCATCTGAAAATGACTGAATTTTAACATAATCATTTCAAGGAAGGTGGAAGATATATGTGAATCATATGCAAGTTTTTCAGAAGTGAATTACTCTGAAATAATAATCTATTAAGTAATAATTTAAAATTTATTTTAAATAAAAATGTAGAGTAAGTTTCAGTCTTGATATCACTTGGTTTTAAATGTTACTATTATCTAACGAGAGTTTCGAAAATGACTGCGGGAGTGTATTTTTTGTCATATGTCCGTTTGGCTAATTCCTTTTTATGATACACTTTACGATTTACTTTCTACGAACGCTGCTTTGTCTACACACCTAAAACAATTATTGTTTCGCTGAGGATCGCTCGGGATTTATAATAATCAATACTTTTGTAGTCTAAGTTTAAATTGACTATATTGAAGGTACGGAAGAACAATAAGATTTTATTTGGGTAGAGCAAAGGGAAATGCCTACTAAAGTTACATTGTTTGTGGTCCCATCGGGGGTTTCAGTCCTCCAACTGTCTGTAAGTGATGTGTGAATGCTACATTTAGTTCTTACCTTGGTTTATTCTTATTTTATTTAAAGCAATAACCACCGCTTTTTTTAAATATAGTGTGTTCATTAAGAACATACACATTAAACAAATACCTGATATTGACTTCTTATACTAAACTAAATAACTCCTTTTTATTTTTTTTATTATAAATTTACTTATACCTCTTCCCTAACACAGAAGAGACTTTATTATAGACCAGTTTGTACTTTAATTTGCTGGGACTATATTCCATGGGATACCGAACCACCTGGTAGCTGCAAAACTATTTCATTTTTATTTCTTACTTGAAGTTTCTGAACTATCCGTTCGCATGGATTCTCCAGGTACATTCTGTGTTCGGGATGTGTCATTAACTGGAGCAATGCAGCATTTGTCTGAGCCACGGTTGTTCCCTGCTCTAATTCGTAGTTGGATGCCCCATACGGCGGAAATTTTAAGCAGCATGTGCAGCGATGCTTATTCAGTGTTGTTATAGCAGCAGCACTACATACCTACTAGTTTTTGTACAAAATTGTGATTAGTCATTATTTAGCCTTTTAAACGGTTATATAAGATTGTTATGTTAACAAAGTGGCTCGGTCTGTGATCCTTAACCGTTTGAATTCCGATTGTTCGAATAGATTTATCAACATTTAACGAAATGAAAACTACCTCGTACGGTAAAGGAAAACATCGCGAGCAACACATATAGGCTGATCACCTACTTGCCCTAAAGAAAATTAATGAAATAGAGGCATAAAATATGTCACTGCTTCATGCTCTATTGAGTTACGCGACTTATACTTAATGCTTCTATCGTAGCTACCAGTATTTTTACGGCAATTGATTGTACTTTTTTGTGTATCATATCTGCCGGTATATTGGGACGCTGTCTAAATACAGGATAGAACTTTTTGTGCAATTGTGTTGGTATTGTAGGTGGGATTCATGTTTCACTGCATATACTTCAGCTATAGTTTTGATCGCTAAAAAACTCCTGGTTCTAAAGCAACGACTGAGGTCAGGTATTGAAAAAACAGTGTCGATATCACAACAAACCCCGGGGCTTTAGCGTCGTTCCGTTGTTACCCGCACGTGACCCGAATATCCACAACCCAATGTTCGTGGATACTTCAAAATGTTTCCGTTCCGCGATCTTTTCCTAACCGAATCAGATCTGCGCAAGTAAATAGCTATACGATCACCTTTATTATATCCTTTCCATATACTTAGGATTCGGATAAGGGTACCTTTATCGTTTATAGTTTGATTTAAGAATTGGAACTTATCGTAATTCTGAACGATAATGATCTAGAACACGTCCTACAGCCTGATTAGTTAATACACAGTAGCCATAAGCTGAAAATAATTGTCGTATATATTTTATATTATTTATTAGAAAAACCCATAATTCCAAACCTAATAAGAGATAATGCAAATGTACCAACCAGGCTGATAGTTCTCTTCTATAAATATATATAATACTTAATATTCATATTATATTTATGTACTATCTTTCATATTTTCTTATTTGAGGGTAAATACACTTGATGGCACAGAACACGAAACCAGTCATATGATTACATGAGTGATATGGGATGGCCGCATAAATTGGGCCTTTGAAGAGCTTGTATACTTACTTTAAATGTGATTTAATATATAAAAAAATATTACTAAACAATAAGTATCTTCGAATATTATTTTCTTTTGAATAACCTACTTTTAAGTATGTACGAGTGTAAGACTTAGTAATAAATATTTAAGCAGAAAAACAAAATAATTTCAAAGGTAGTATTTAACTTTGCAATACCTTAATTCTTTGTTACAAGGGAATTGTAAATTAGCGAACGATGACAAAAGCGTAGCTGAATTTGAAAGTCGCTTTACGGGAGTTCAATTAGAATATACATTTTTAATATTATTTGTTTGTTTTCATCGGTGTCTCTACGAGGTTAATAAATTAAAAGTAAATTTACGAGTATAGCGCGTGGATAAGAAAAAATGATATTGAAGATTTTTAAACAATATTTGTGTTAATTTAATAAGATGTCGCGTAGTTTGTCCTATGTCTTGGTGTTAACCGTCTAGTATTTACGATATGTTTTTTGTGTTTATGTGATCACGGTCTAGTACAGTCTTTTTATTATTTAATATTGATACAATATGTGTGCAATGTTGTTAATTACATCATTAATACAATTTATTTACTACAATGTGAAATGCCTAATGTTTATACATAAAATCTGTTTGGCCTTTAATATTTGAATGGTTTAGGCTATTAAATCTAAAGCGTCAAGCCATAACTTTCGAGTTTTAAAGAGCAGAAAAATGCAATATATAAAAGCAACAATCTACAAACTGGGGTCTTTATTGCCAGTCACCGGAGTCGTGCGGCGCGTGACGTCAATATTGACCACCCTTTTCACTGAAAATCTAATGGGTCGAAAGCCGTCGCTCCTGTTTTGAAAACAATCTAATACTTCTATGCTAAAATAAATTAATAGCCATTAAATTTTTTTGTTTCGTATTGAAGTCAATATGAATTTCTCTTATGCGGTAATTACATTGACTCCGTCAAAAGATACTCGCAAATACGCATTACGCACCTCGCAATACGCACCTACATTTAAGTAATTTTGAATTAGAATATTTTAATTAACGCACCAAACAACTTACCTAACCTGCAATCATGTAATCAATTCATAATGAAAAATTTTTTTTGTATATTTGTTAAGTAAGTTATTTAAACGAAAATTATTGGACAAATTCTAAGCGATACGACACACAATTTGATATAAATTCAACACCAAAAATATGTGGCCGTAACTTTAAAATTAGTATTTGAGTACGAAAAATAAAATTACAAAATGCATCATGGTAGTTTCATCTCGCTTATTATAAAAGACGTTTCATAGCAGCATAAAATATAGTAATAAAATGCGGGCTTGGAGAAAGTTTAATAAAAAATATTCACAATAAAGTCTCCGTCGAATGACACAAGTGAATAATAAAAGTAGTGGTCCCATTACTGTATTTTTCGCTGGTTGCGTTATTTTTAAAGGCCAACAGAGATATTGGTCGGGCGGAACCGAGATATTGCATGTAGCTGTCAACGACAGAGATTCAACTCGGTTATGTAACCTGTTTTATCTCCCTCAAGTACTAACAATACCTTATCTTTGTATTGTGGTTTTCTTATTCCACGGACAAGCGAAGAATACTGCTAGTATCAGGTATATTGCATATGAGGAATATTGTTATTCGAATTTACTATGCTGTCCTTATTCTTACAACCATGACATAATCCAATGATTACTTACTTAAATTAATAAATATATTTTTATTATTGATTTTAAGAGCCTCTCTTTGAACGACTTAATAATAACGACGTAATTAACAATAAATTTAATTTAATAATAATCAATGCATGTTAGACTACAGAAGGAGGAAAAAATTTATTTTATGTGCACTTTTTGTTTTGTCGTTTAAGCTTTAAGTTTAAGTCTGCTTGTAAAGATAACGTCTCATACAAATGGACGTAGGTAAGTATTTGTAGTCTAAAAATAATTCTTTGTGCACTATTATTTTTGGTTATTTATTATATGTCTTTCCTATTTCCATCGTAATGCCATTATTGTGTTAATAATTTATGTACAAACTGGTTACTTTTTCATAATTTTACTAGGAGTATATGAAAAAAAATTATACAGGCGTCACGCGTCTTTATACGGACATTAAAACTACCTTTTAAAAAGGAAATAGTGGTATTGTAAGCAGAACATGCTTGATATGATTTTGATGGATCCCATTAAAAACAAAATGGCACCCAGGTGCGAGGCTATAAAAGAGTTATTTTCACAAATTCACCCAACTAGTGATAGCCCGCCGCGCTACGTGTCCGGTGAATCAACGACCGCTTCGCTCGGTCGGACAAAAACGGAAAACCATTTTACGGTCCATTGTGAAAGAGGATTGGCAATTTCGTGCTGAGCTTACCCGACCGTCGGCTAAAGTTTTACAATGTCTCTGATGTATCGAGAAGTTTCTGATGAACTTTAATAAATCGTATAGCATTATCTTATAAACGTATTGAACGTTCAAGAAAACTGAAGATCCATTATAATGAAAACAAATATTTCTAGCACATACATAATTGTGTATAAATCGCACAATCCATTAAAACTGAATAACCAAAGTAAGCATCAAATTCGATAGCGGGTTAATTGCACGAGGCTCTAGGGCTCGTATCCACGATGACCACTCGACGTCAGTACAGTGGTGTACGCTATTGTGGTAATTACTGCGTCGCGTATGACACATCATGTCGACCCAACTCGGATTGCGTCGGTTTCAATTAAATCCTGACATGCGGCCTCCGTTTACAACAGCTTTTATTCATTGAACGCTCGGGTATAACAAAGCAATCCGATTCCTATTTTAATTTATATTTTATTGAAAGGGCACGTTATGAAATAAATGTTGTCTAGTTGGTTATTTTCGGTACATTTAACAATTTTAACAGACTCGATATTGTTTGCTGTTTATATGATAGTAGTACCTTTATGCGAGAAGTACCTTTAAATCAAAGAGTTTATATGTAAAATTTGGTAACAAGTCGTGAAATCAGAATGATTATTAATAGTAAAAAGTGTTATATTTGTTTAACACAGAACAAAAGCTATATCTTATCTACATATAGATTTCAATATCAACATTAATCGAATGAAACACAAAAAAAATCGATAAGCTTTGTTTAAATAGTGTAATTTGAATACTAATTAAGTAATTAGCTAGACTGCCTTTAGCGATGTTAATTAATATTGTAAAGAGAATCCAAATGGATGGATTGAAATTCATTTGGATGTAATGAATGAATTGTAATTATTATAGATATATCACTGTATCTGTAATAATTACAATTCATTTGGATTATATAGATATAGTGAGCTCTCATATCTCGTGGAGTTAGGTAATTGAAAGTGGATTTGAAAGTTTACAAGCGTCGTTTGAAAACAAATGATTGTTATTTTACAATTACCACTTGCGAATATCGCGAAGAGGATTCCATTTGTCTTGAGCTCTCCAAGTGTTTCCCAGTGGGGTTCTCAAAGTGAGTCAACTGGCGCTGCGATAAGATACAGTAATCCTTTCGCTTTCGTATTTCTCGCCTTCTTCCGGATATCAAAGCTTATGCACTTATTTGTGATTATTTTGAGAACGCCATAAGTTTATTTGTACGAATATATTACTTGTAAGGGCGTTAATAAATCTTAATTGATCATTTGAGTTTTAAACCTAATTTTTTACTTTATTTCTTTATATTTGGTATATTTAATATGCTCGAGGTCCTGGGTCCTTTAAAACAAGAATATATGTCATTCAGATTAGAAGGTACAAAAGGCTCATTATGATGTAAAAGAATCAGCAAAGCAGACGCAGATACAAAACCCACCATGCCCCATTAAGACTTTATGGAACTACGACCTCATTATTTGATATATTTACAATATTATTCTAATAATCAAATTGACTATAACCGTTGTGGGAATTTTAACTAAAGCTTTTAAGCTTATAAGATTTTTGGCATTAGCGATGGCTTCAGCAAAACTTCCAAAGTATATCAAGGATATTCAGGTAATAAATCAAGCCGCTAGGGGATTTTATATCGTTGTAATATTAGCCCCGTCATCGTATACCAAAACCTGTTGAACAAGTGCCCTACTTTGTCAGAGGTATCACCTGAATTCATAATATATGCTCTCTAACATATTTTGCAAAACGTGTTGATAATACGATTAAATTTGGTGTATATTTTGTCTTTGGTCATCTTTTGACGGGTGAGAAATGTAACAATAAGTATTTCGGTAATTAATAAATTTGGAGACTTCTAAAAACTAGTGGTGCGATATAACATCGTTTAAGACACACATCTTCAGCAGCCAACAGTTCAGCAGGGCCCAGCACATCGTAATTTTTTACCACCTTTCTATTGAGAGTAGAATATATGTAGTGAATTATTGTTGTAATGTGCGCTATATAAAAATGGGTTTCTTCTTTCATTCAATTTCTATAAGTTTAATACGAAACCATCTTTTAGTATGAACACAATGAACTATATATTGCATCGCATTATCGGTTAAGTCAGCTGGGGTCTCCTACGCTTTAAGTTTTGTAAGTATAAAAACATCAAAGACGTAATATATGATTGGAACTTGTTAGAGAAAAATGATTCTTTTAAAATAATCTGACGTTCACACCTGCTGTCGCCAGTTTCAGAAAATTTGGAAAAATGGGGGTAATTTTTCAAATGTAAGTGCCTGAAATGATGGGTTTTCGTAATTTATTAATGTTCCCACTTGTTAGACGCGTCTTTTCAGGTATACTTTCAAGAAAATTTAACCAGCAAGTACGTTTGAATAAAGGTATAATATAGACGTTCTATAGATATAGTACTAAAGTGCGACTGAGCCATACATAACTACTATTTAGATTGAATGCTATTATATGTTCAAAACCCCAGACTAATCGAGCAATAAATTTCGTAGCTTCGGTGTTACATTCTTTAGATGTTAATACAATCAGAATTATTATATACCATTATCGATCATTTAATTGACGAATCTGTCTACTATGTTAGGTATTCCAAAGACTCATTCACCAACTGTATGTCCGGCATTAATTTTTGTACGTAAGTTAAAATGTAATACGTAGCTCATATGTCCGGCATACATACTTAACGTCCATCGAATAAATCTTAAAAGTAACACTTCGTCAAACAATTTATAAATTTGATCGCGTACCAAGCCCACAATTTTCAAGCTTTTCGATCGCTAGAGTGTACATAAAATAAAATTTATGGCCCGTAACGGCCCTACGAAAAGCCGCCACAAACGTGCTCAACCGTCATTCCGTATACCGCAAATTCGACGAAACATCTTCAAAGTTAGGATTTGTGTGAGACAAAAGAAAATTAAGATAATTTAATCTGGTGAAATTCCCTCGTATTGTTACTAAATCTGTTTAGTTATTAAAGATTTCCCTTTTTCTTTTATTATTGTACTCGTTATTCGGAATGATATATTAATTATATCTCGTAATGAGTTCGATGTATGCGAAACGTGTTTACAAATACTATAATACTATTGCAAATCTCTTTTATTACGGGATAGTAATAATGAGGTATACATTTGGACCATGCTGGATCAAAAGCTCTTACCTCGGAACTTTTAAATTTTTCTTCTAGTATTTTCAAACTAATACTGAACCTATAAAATATAAAATTGCTATAGATTTCCATATATAACTCATTGGTTTTTTAATTGGTTAAATTCGCTTGATCCATTTAATATCAATCTACATTACAGAGCAAACAAACCGAGCGCAAGCAAAATAGACTAGACGAGATCTATAACAATTATGTAATGTTGATTCAACCAAATATTGTTTGACGAAATTCGTTCCACGTTCTATTCCAAATCTCAGCAAGTTTAACAGTAAGTTAAATTGAATGTCAGAGAGCTCAGTGTTTTGGATTCAGTAAATGTCTTTCGTACAGGAACTGAGTAAAGTCTAAGACAATCCACTGGTTTCTGTCGGCTGTAATTTTAGTTTAGCTCGTTCTAGAATGAAGCCATTCCGCCGTAATCGATTTATTTGTGTAATACGAGTAGATTGTGTGAAACAATAGAAAATTATTTTTGATACTCTCAATTATAATTTATCCGCACCTCCTGCTTTTGTTAAAATTCAGGTCGTACATTATTCAGGGTCTCGTTTGCTGCTTTGTCAACAATCAGTTCCGGTCTCTACCTTCCTGTCCTTAGACGACAATATTCATATTGTTAGATATTTTTTGTTATTTACATTTGACTTTTTACCTTCCATTCTCCACGCGTAATCCTTAATCTTCCTGCGCCATTATTCAGGTGCTGGTATGTCCTCGTCTCTAATCTATTATCCTTCTCCGACATATATATTTTTTGTAATATTACTATAGTAGTAAAGTAAAAGCATTGATCTGTTCTTCAAACAAACTTTATTTTGTGACAATTTTATTCAAAAATACATGAATATTTCTTTGATTACATCATGTTTAAGAGGGGATATATTACTCATTTGTAACGTTTGTAGCAACGTAAACATCATTTATCTTCTAGTGCACTTGAACTTGTATGAGCGGATGTTTTAGAAATCTCGTCTCACTGGTCTCACGCAAATTTGCTGTAAGCGAGTTCGATTAAAAATCTCTGGTTTTCATGACGATAAAATAAGAAAACGATGTTCCTTTTGAAACATGATAATATAAAAGTAAAAAAACCTAGGCAAATTTTGTACAAGATAGGTACTATTTTTTATGTTTCTGACGCAAAATGTCTAATTTCCGATATCATCTAAATTTAGTCTCCTCAATCTGTAATTGATATTAAAATAGTTTTTTTTGGATAGGAAGTCGAACATGATAAAAAAACTAGACGAAGGACAAAAAAATCATAACATTTACTATACAAAATAATTGTCACTTTACCATAAATTAAGTGAATTAGTAGCTTATTGTTTTTGTTTCATAATTTAACATTTAACGTTATAAGTATCTTTAATACACTAAACTTGTGAAATGAGTTGAATGAAAGTAAATTCCTTTAAAACCCAGCTACAAAAGCCTAACAAAAATTCATTATTTTGCCTCAGACCATCTACCATTATATTTATTACTTAATTGAACTCTATATATGCAGTGTGTATTTTAATATGTTCTATTTTAACTTAATTAAGAGCTTACCTTAAACCACATTTCATTGAGTGGACCCTCCGTGACCCCACATACTTCTGACGGGTAGCGTGAAAGTAAAATGGCACGGGTTAACCAATTACTTACAAAATTCCGATGTTTACTGATTTTATTTTCAGGAATGTATGTCTGATTTGGTCATTATTGAATGTAGTTCAATTCAAAATCATTTATTCATATAGGTAACACAATGTACAGTTATGAACGTCAAAAAAGAAATATACTTATATTAAATGCTAATTTTACATTACCAGTTCTCAAATCAAGGGCGTAGAACGGAAGCGAAGAATTGGCAATAAACACTCCGCCACTCATTTTAATCTCCAAGTTCTGAGTCATTTTGATTATTATATAGTTATGTATAATATTCGTAATTTATTTGTTAGTGTCAATATTCTACAAAATGATCTTATGTTGTTTTTTTACTAATACCGCCGAGCGTAGACACTGCTAAAAGTCTCTGCACTGCCAGGTTGTCAAGAACTGGTGAACTGTTTTATTTAAAAAAATCAGTGGCGCTACTACCACATTAGGTCTGGTCCTCAGATTTCTCAATCTGTTTCATGATCAATTTTCAATCTAATAGGCAAGTAGGTGATCAGCCACCTGTGCCTGACACACGCCGTCGACTTTTTGGGTCTAGGACATGTCGGTATCCTCACGATGTTTTCCTTCACCGTTCGAGCGAATTTTAAATGTGCATATAAAAAAAAGTCCATTGGTGCACGGCCGGAGATCGATCCTACGACCTCAAGGATGAGACACTGCACTGCTCTATAACAGCACTCTAATTGGTTCGTAAATACTTAGGTGGATGATTATTTCTTCTATTTTAATAAAATAAAATATGTTTATTAAGGAACATAAGATACATGTATCACTTATTCCACGTCATTAAATTTGAATTTGTAGGCATCCCTACTCATCGGCAAAGAAGACAGAGGGTGTAAGCCGAGAGAAAAAGCCGGCGTAAAAAACTCTCGGTACTCTTTTAAAATATCAAATCATCAAACAACACTTATTTTAATCAAACAAATATCGCAAATTAATTAGAAGTAGCCTGTCTAGCACTAGTCCCAGGCCCTTTTATCAACTAGATAATCGTTGACTTTATAGTAAGCCTTTTTACACAGCTTTTCTTTAATACATTTCTTAAATTTATTGAAAGGCAGAGATAAAAGAGCCTCTGGGATTTTATTAAAGAAGAGTATCCCTTTTCCCAAAAAAGAATTACTAATTTTAGATTGCAGCCTGCGTTTGTTCCGTGTATTAACATTGTGCGTATGTTCTATTCTAGTAAACTTATCACTATTTTTGTATACATAAATAATATTTTCATAAATATATTGCGAGGGAAAGGTAAGTATATTAATTTCCTTAAATTTATCTCTAAGAGATTCCCCAAACCAATGGACAATCGAAGATAGAGCATTGTTCACATCGTCAAAATTTGTTATTTGTCGTTTGATTTTAAAAATCAAGGACGTGTCATCAGCAAACAAAACTATCTGATGTTTTCTCTCTACCATGAAAGGTAGATCATTTATATAAACAAGAAAGAGGAAAGGGCCAAGAATTGAGCCCTGTGGTACCCCCATATCTACTGCCGACCCAGAGGACCTCTTACTATTCACTTCAACCTTCTGAGTTCTTCCGTGTAAATAGGAAGATTCAGTGCGGAATTCTTGATGCCATAGTGGCGGAGTTTCCCGATTAAGGTCTCGTGTTGGACACAATCAAATGCTTTGGATAAGTCGCAGAAAACACCTAAAGCGTCATGCGACTCCTCCCAAGCCTTAACTATATATCTATATAACTCAACACCGGCATCGGCTGTCGAGTGACCCTTGGTGAAACCGAACTGATTATTATGTAAATTAATAAATAATTAGCTACACTAAGTGTAGGTGCGCAGCAAAAACTAGATTTTAATGGAATTTTGTGTTCTGTCTCAATGCCCGAAGATGAAACTCAGCTGCAGATATATAACTACAACTCCTCCTCTATTTTGTTTACGTTTTAACAATGTAATTAATGTATAAAAACATTTCCACCCAATCTTGTGGTTCTAAAAGTAATTAAAAATACAATTTAACATCAATCGCATCAAATTTGGTTCAATGTTTCAAACAAGTACATGCAATAATAAATATATACTGAAGCAATAAGATTGGTAAAATTATGGAATAATTTCGTAAGATATACTGGTTTCATTACTTCAAAGGGAAAATTGTGAAATGTGTAAATACATTTGCTACAGTAAAATTTATACGAAATCGTGCTTTTTGGTTGTTTGCCTTTTACTTTTTTCAATATTTTTTTCTGGCGACTGTTTGACTTAGGTGGATTTAAAAACACAGGAAAAAAATTGATGACCAGCACCTGCAACAGCAACTTGCCTAAAAACAAAAATTATTAGCGAAACAAAATAATCTCTGGATTTTATACAATATGGATAACAATTTTTCACTTAATTATATATTTATAATTAAGAGGCAGTCTAATGCTATAAATCTACCTCATTAGTTAAATACAGCGCTTTAATATATAGCTAGGATAGCTCGTAATAAGTTTTATTTATTTATGAAATTTGATCTTTTTAAATTAATTAACTCATTGACAGAAACGCGCTTCACTAAAAATATCTATTAAGTAATATTATTAAAAGATTTATAAGTTTTGTTTCAATCTAAATAAAAAATTTAAATATTTAATTGAGTGTCATACTTGTGATTTATATAACAAAATATCTACATTTTCATAAGAAAATTATCCAAGGAAAACTCAAGATATCCCAAGGAGTTTATTAATGTGATAGAGCAAAGCGCCTTGGCTCGCTGTGACTGTTGACTAGACCATAACGAGCAATATTCTGACCGATATTGTCGACCTCGTTTGAACACCGGCTACGGTACCAGCTTGATTACTTTCAGTCTCTCTGTCAAGACAAAAGTTACACCCACAGTTAGCATCCGTTATTCTGAAATATTCTCTTCGCTTCCGTAATTTTTATTCCGACCGCTCTCTATTGAGACATAATCGGATGCAACGTTTTTGTAAGAATCCTTTTGAATTTCCCAACATAAGCGAACGATAGATTTTCTAGTTTTTTTGCTCACCTTTTTTAAAATAATATACTTACTACTACTACTACTACCTACTACTTATAGGATTTTATTACTCCTGAATTAGGAATAGTAATGAAAAAATATTTTACAACTGTTTTTACTATAAGAAAAAAGGATTAAAAACAATTTTTAGCTGAACATTTACAATAGTATATTGGTAATTTGGGACTAATACCATCCTGCTGTTCACTTGATGAAAACATCTAAATCACAGCAGTACTTAAGTGTATTATTTATTTATACGGAGTATAAAATGGTCAAATGAAGAGGAAAATCATAAAACACTAAAGACAAGTGTTACATCAAGGTATAAGTATATAATATACAGCGGGAAAACAGTTTTGGCAAATAACAAATTCCTCGTCGTATCCTCGCTCGTTTGTCAAGGCAACGAAAAGATGCGAGGGAAGGGGGACTGGCAATCTATTTGTCCAGCTGCCACCTTTCTACTTTTAACAAGAGCTTTGCTTGATATTCACGAATTTATTCTTACCATAATTTCTTGTTATGACAGTACGTCGTTTTTAAATTTAATTTTAACCACAAATATCTGTCTAGACTTCAGAGATATGAATGGAGAAATAATTTAAGCGTTTTCGGTTTAAAAATATTTATCATTAATGCACACGGCCACTTATAAATATTTAACAAAAACATTACCAGACTGGACTCTAAAGCTTGCTGTAATATTTTATAAATATAATTTACTAAGATTTTTGTATACATGGAGTATACAAAAAATTATCTTCTGAACATTGTGCTTGACTAAGAGCCATACTCGTAATTGATAATTATAAGTTAACGATTACATTAGCCATTAAATATTGACGTGACGTCTTTCACCTATTCTCAAAACATTCAACTTATATGGCATTAAATCGAAGCTATACTAATAAGTTAATTAGCATTAGAGTACAGCTGTTAGACTCAAACTCTAGATAACCCTTTATAATTAATCCAATAATTCAAAATGAGTATGTAGGTTGTAATAAAGCTGCTAAAAGCGGCAAGATTATAATTTATTTTTAAACGGTTTTGTTAATGTATGAGGTACCTACAAGCTAATGACAATATCTCGAGGAAGGAATGTAAATCACTGTTCAAAGTCTGCGTCATTAGTCACCAGTCACCTGGCATCGTAACAGGTGCACTTGATGTCTTGCTGCAGGCATATTGAAGAATTTGACACGAAGCCCTCAGACAAGATTGTCTTGAATATTTCTTAGTTAAAATGATGGAAACTAGTTGTTGAATACTCTAAATATAAGTTTAGTACAAGACTTCTCGTAATAAATACTAGAAGTATTTTCTTAAACAAGATTATCAGATAGTATTATCAGTAGAAAAAGCCATTGATGTGCTGAGTTTATCCGTACACTAGATCAGGCTTTCAAGTTTGCTTTCTGCGTATTTGAATAATATTTAGATTATACTCTACTTAGTCTTGTCTTATAAAATTATTTTATTTTAGTTCCAATGTTGTATTAGGCCGTTGATCAGCATCTCTTTTAATAAGAAATATGAGAATAAGTTTCATTTCTTCCTTCACTTGCATCGTCTGCGAATTCGTTTTAAAAAAATATATATGAAGATATGTAGTGGAGATGTTGGGTCTCTGCATTTTCTACCGTATTTACCACGGAGAGTGTTCAGAGGAGTTGTTCGACCTCCAGCTGAGTTTCATTATGGGACGTCGAGGCTGAATATGAAATTCCACCCATATCACCTCGACTTCCGTCGTTCCATAACTGAGCGTTTTTTTAAGGAAGGTGAGGTTTTTTAAAGGAATTCTTTGCCGCGCACCGCCTCTATGTGAAAACAGCTGCCCGTCGAGGTATTTCCGAACACGGCTTACGTCTTTCGTCCATCAAGAGAGCCTACCCATTTTTAAAAAGCCGGCAACCCACTCGCGAGCTCTCTGGCATTAAGAGTGTTCATGGGCAGCGGCATCACTTACCATCAGTTAAGCCTCATGCCCCCTGTTGTATAAAAAATAATATATATGCGAACTCTGCTGAAGTAAAGGCGGTCTTTATATGACGAGATGGGGTCTTTGGTGCTGCAGGAATTATGCTATTTAATTAAAAATCACCAACAACAGTATTTTCAAGGTGATTCTCTACATATACATATATAGATATAAATGATACTTGATTAATAAACATTTATTATTATTTGGTTATGGTGTAGCCAACGGGATCGGAGTAAATCATTCAGATACATACTTATATTTGCGATGACACAGAAGGTTGTACAGAAATCAATACCTCCCAGTATACCAACAGTATATCACGCATCAATAAACTCGAATAATTTTCCTTTCATCAAATTCATCCACGCCCACATGGAAACCCTACGAATGAACCTTTTTAAATTAATTTCTCATGAATTATAACTAATAGTCAATCTTGAAATTATATTTTGGAATAGAAGAGATATATTTACAATAGAAATAATTATCGTATATACAGAGTCTGATATGTTGGGTTGTATTGTTATTTCTTTCTTTGTCCGAGAAAACGCTTTACTTGCCTACACAAGACCACTAGACGACGTGGATTTTTTAATTCATAACAGTAATAAAAAAAATATATAAGGTGAAGATTTTACTTCTCTTTATTATTTGAAAGACGACGTAGAAAGAACTATTAAATGTTGGTTCATAAAATACAAAACACCGATGAACATGAATATCTTTAATAATATAGAACTCGGGGAAACTTCACGAGCGGACGAATCATTATCTTATTGTTCTAAGGAACTCGACTCACGTCGTTCACGAAGCCCCTTTGTTCGCCAAAATTATGATCGTCCCCCGGTTATCCAGAACCATTAGTAACATCATGTCCCAGTTACTGCGATTACAGCCTTGATAATTCCCTTGCTAAATTTGCTAGCTCAACTTGTGTTTTACGATATTTCTATGTTACATGAAGAAAATTATAATACCATTTGCAAGGAAAATCTGGAATTTGAATTTAAAAGGAATGACAAAATCATATAGGTATCAACGATGACATAGCGTTTAAAAATTGCGATACAATGCACACTTATATTTAACACTTTTTACCAAACAAACACAATTTTATTTTAAACATTTAATATTCATATATTTTATATCAAAGGGAAACTCGTGTAATGTGTAGTTTAGTAAATGATTCACGTTTTCCTTGTCAATAAACCACATATTTATCCTTTTCATGTGTTTTTTAATAAATTATAATTCAATTATAAAGTATTAAGTAGCAGAGTGCATTATTATGTTTTTATTTACAGTTTACAATCACAATAACACTATCGTTAATTTACTGTTTATTATTACTAATAAATAATAATTATTAGAAATACGTTCATAATGTTCATTAGATTACAAATATTGTTTAATTTTTTAAGGCACTTTTGCGTTTCGGTGTATCTTGTACCTAAGACAAATTATAATATTAAGAAGGTATTCATCTACCAAGTATACATTTTATACATGATGAATGGACCCGTTGGTCTACGACATCTTTTCATGTGTCATTTGAAAATCTCTAACAACGTCTCTCTCCAACACTATGCCCCAGATAAAGAGGCGAAAGAAAAGTGGAATTGGTATTAAAACCAAAATCAGATTGATACGGGCTCTAGTATGGAGTAGAATCGTGGAGGATTCTAGGTCGAGAAAGGCATAGGATTGATGCCTTTGAGATGGGGTGCTGGAGACAAATTTTAAGAATATCGTGTACGAATACATTAATCTTGACCCAACTCCGCATACCGCCTTCCAACTATATGCCGACAACGAATTATCTCATATTTCGACCATACAATGCGCAGGGGATCGCCTCTGTTTTCATCGGAAAACTTAGAAAAACTGATATTGGTTGGTAACACAGAAGGTAAAAGGTCACGTGGCCGTTCACCATCCAAATGGACCGATCAAGTGAAATCGTCCTCAAAACTTGTACACTGTAATAAGAGAGGTGCTGGATAGAAGCCGATGAAAACAGACGGTCCGCTTCAGATGTTTCCTTGCTGACCACGACACTCAGACATGAGGTACCAAATGAAGAGAGAGAACAGGCTAAATCTAGGCCGGTCCTTTTATACCATACAAGATTGAAAATTTTCGATATTTCGCTTTTATAAAAAAAATTTCTTTAATATGGTTGGGTATAAGAATAATATTTAATGCGAAATAATATAAACTTGGTATAATATATGTCATAACATTAAATGCTTGACAATATCCTTCACATGATTAACGATATTTCAATTAACATGGAATCTGAAAACCAATCCACGAATCAATAGTAATTAAACTGCAAAGTAGCAATAATGTCAGCTAGGCGTTGATGTAGTTTTGTTTTATTGACTCATTTTGGTGGCACAGATTACACTGACCAGTAAAGGCTTAGGAGTTATTACTATTAATATTATAAAATCGAATCCTAACAAATGAATGTTGGAAAAAATACCTGGTTATTTCAAAATGACTAAATATCAAACGCATATCAGTTTCTATATTAACCAAGCGAAACGCTGATAGATATATCGTGTAATCTTGATCATTTAACCATTTTATGGAATGATTCATTCTACGATTGGGCCACGGCATACGTATTTTAATTAAAAATAAATCAGTGGCGCTACAAACTTTTTAGTTTGGGCCTCAGAATTCTGTATCTGTGTTATGATCATGTGTCAATCTAATAGGCAAGTAGGTGATCAGCCTCCTGTGCCTGACACACGCTGACCAACGCAAGCCGGTTTCCTCACGATGTTTTCCTTCACATAGAAAGAAACTCCATTGGTGCACAGCCGGGGATCGAACCTACGATCTCAGATATGAGAGGCGCACGCTGAAGCCACTAGGCAAACACTGCTCTACGCCATACGTATACTCTTCAGTATAACCTACCGATCGAATCTATGGAGAATACCTCTGTGATATGTATAATATTGGCAATATTGCATATAATACAATGTTACATTGCTATGCAGAGTTATTACAGAGAGCGGTTGTCCGACAGCACGCGGCCTTCTGATAATCCCTCAGTGCATCCATCATGCCGGCATTACGAGCCCTAGTTCACCTCTACTCAAAATAGCTTAGTCCAGATTATAGGGATTACATACCCCGGACATATATTACGCTATAGATTGTTTATTAATCCGCTAATTTAAATAAACGGTTACGCTAGAAACTATGTTACATGATATTTTTAACATTACAAGCGTATGGCAATTTATTTATTGTAAAAATACATTATTATGTTTTAAATACATAATTATCGAATGATACAAATAATGTTACCAGAATTTGTTTGAATTTGAACTAACATGTTTCCCTGGCGTTACAAATCATATATCATAGAGTAATATAGAAAACATATTTTTTACTCCTACACAGTTAAAACTGTTGAGTTTATTTTATAATACAGATTTTTAGATATCTATCTCTTTGTTTTGCAATATACAACGATTTATTAAATGTTGTCTATCTTATAGTAAAGTATTTTTTAATTAGACAAGACCGATTACTCCCGAAAGACCGAGTTTCAGAGCCGTGCAAAAATTATGTTATTAGGCCGTTACGAGTTTAGTTTTACTAATTACGATTCTGCCTGTATCTTTAAGTCAAGACTAAACTGTTTGCTATGCTGCTCACGTAGAGCTTAACCCGAGGGTATTTCCCGACGGATCTACTTGTTTTTGACGCTTTATGCTTAAGCAAACTTACTTCAATTATAAATCCAATGGTTGGCAAAGAGAATGTTTGCGTTAAATCGGTATCAGTCAAAGAAGGATGACAATTGTCGATTTTGACTTTATCCCACGAATCGGAGATGGTAGGTGGCGTTCCGGCATAATGGTGCCAGGATATAGTAAAATTTTAACCGCCGTCGCGTGCGCACTTAATATAGACCGCAAACCGTACCGCATTTACTTTTATTCATCATTTTAAAGATCCAGTGCTTGGAGTGGGACACACCACCTTTGATGGTAATTGCTAGTCTTAGTCTGATTGATTATTGGATTCCTTTTTTTATTATACTGACACGTAACAGCTGAACCAGCGCATATTATTTTACCGAGGGAAGGGAGTTTCCGGGTATAGGCAGAGACAGACCATTTAAGATTTATTTTTTATCAATCTTTTTATTTTCGCCTACAAGGATGTTGGTAGCAAGTAACTATATCAAACGGCATTAGCGTATTGCGTCCTAACTTTTACAACTAGATAATATTAATTTAACGTTCGGGTTACCGTAACTTAAACAACGTTGGATATTAAACCGTTCCAATGAAATATTATTATACGTGGATGATGATTTTTGATTAAACGCGTGTCAATAGTTAAGGGTGCTGTTGTTAAGTGATATCACCGCCCATGGACACTTACACTGCCGGCTCTCGAGTGCACTGCCAGCCTTAAATATGTACACTGTTTTGTTGTGAACGCTAAGTCGAATTGGTAAAATAGCACCTTGGAGTTTGGAAACACCTCGCAGCCCTATACTCATAAGTTCGCGGCGACAAGTGCATTAAAAACGCTCGATTAAACATCAAGGGATATCAAGGTTTCTATTATACAAAATTATTATATGTACCAATTGTGATAGATAAATTGTATATCTTAGTCCATAAAGTGGTCCGATTTATTGGTGCCCACGACATACTTTTTCGCTAATGATCAAAGGCAAGCGCCTCTGTACAATAATTAATTATATAATATATTTCGGTTATTTCCCTAAAAAATAGCTCTTATTTGGGCCTGATATGAAATACTGCCTTAGAATACAAATAGTATTTCAGAAATCAAAGCATTAAGGTAAATTAATTTGTGCTGTAATTGAATTGACGGTGAAGGAAGCCCCTATCGATCGCAATTAGCTCGAAGCCAATACACTTCTATGCTCGGCCTCAGTACATTGCATATACTGAACAACAAACCGAACTTTTCAGCTGCAAAATAGACACCAGATAATAATTAAAGTACATGAATATAAAGGTTGATTGCATACATAGATAAAAGTTATTAATAAAAACTAAAAAATAACTATATATATATATAGACTGAGAACATAAGTTTTCTTATAATGTTTCTTATAAGAAGAGGTTATTAGTCTTCTGTTGAACCTAAAACAAATAAATACCACTTAATATTATGTATTTACTGTAAAGAATAAGTAAATATAAGAAATAGTTTACAAAAATTAATACTAATTTTGGGATAATTTACTTTTGCCCTTCAAGCTATAAAGATTAGACGTTTTATAAATTCACCTATGACCTTCACATCCATTTCTCATTAAGTTTAATATTTAATTTTGGTCGGAGGCGAAATGCCAATACTATTTTAGATTATTTAATATTTTTTTATTATTTAATATAGATTTTTATATTATTTAATATTTTTATGGATGATACTTATTTCTATAAATCGATATGAAGAATATGTTAAGGGAAGCTTTGTATGTGCATTATTTGTACTCGATACTTTAACTGCTAATATATTTAAATCGGGACGTAATTTATTCAAGCAAAGAATAACTTTATCATCATGTAATATTTAATATCGTAATAATACAAATTTAAGCGGTATTAATATTCACCTGTAAGCTCCTTCAACTATGGTACTATTTATAGATATTAAAACGAATCTAGATTACCTGTATACAGATCAATAAACCATCCATTTGGCCGTTATGTGTGAGTAAAAATACAGTAACGTTTCGTTTAATTGAGTTTAGTGTGTGTAAATAACCTAAAGCAATATAAGGGCGGCAAAATTGCATTGCGACTTCTGCAAGCGATTTTCATTAAACTGAACCGGCGCGTTACTTAATACAACGTAACATATTAAATGCGTACTTAAGGTAAACAGAACGCATTCATTTTCGTTCTATTTCGAACAAACTCAAAGCAAAACTTGTATTTGTTTCCCTACAAATAAATGTGGCCTAAGTACACGCCGAAGTGAAACGTAATAAGTAAACAAGGGTATTGTGCTAACAAATTAAATTTAGTTTGAAACTACTACATTTTTAACTACGGTTAGGTTGAGCTAGTAAGTGAATAAGATCCTCCCCACCGCAGATGTCCAGCCTGCGAGGTCCGAGCCAGGTCGTATGTGGTGTGCCCTTTAAGGAAGCCCCACTTTAAAGTATCTCGGGCTTGTCCTCGATTCTCGATGGACATTTAAGGATCACTTCACGGCACTTACCCCGAAGCTCGCTACCACGGCTATGGCACTCTGCCGGTTAATGCCAAATCTTGGTGGGGCAAGTGCGGGGTGTCGCCGGTTATTTGCAGGTGTGGTCCGGCGAAGGTCCTCTACGGATGCCCCATTTGGTCTATTCCCTCAAAACAGGGCGATTTGGAGACAGTCGCAACGGGTGATGGCCATAAGGGTGGCAAAGTCATACCGCACCATCTCCAGACTCTTGCTAGGCAGCGTGTGTTATTACAGGAACTCCCCCCCTGGCACCTCGAAGCGGCTGCCCTAGCCAGGATCTATTGGCATAGGGCAGATAGTAGAAGTAGGGGTTTTGACCCCCTTTCTGAGCACTTAACAGTTGAAGACGGGAAACCCAAGTGACCATCCTTCAGAAATGGATGGATGGTCGTTACACTTAAAGGGAATGCTGAGAGGGTTCGGGAGTGTAACCCAGACGCCGACCCTCAACGCAAAAAAAGGCCTGGAAGAAAACGACGTGATTACGCTCGTACTCCACTGAGACCTTCGCACCGAATTGGGCAACTCAGAAGTTGGGCTCACACAGCAGACGCTCATGACGGAGGCAAGGATTAAGGGAAACTGTTACCGCGCCTTCCATCCATAGTGAACAGATGGGGCTGTTGGGTTTTAGTGGGTAGGTGTCCATTGCACTATACGGACTGACTCTCACACTCCCTGCGTCACTTTTAAATCTTTGCCTCGGCGCGGGGGTCAGCAAATTGATTTCCCAACAATAAAAAAAAAGTAAGAGAATAAGAAACTTTGCTGTTATGGACCAATATAAAATTACCATTCAACAATTAAATATATACATATTCGTTCTTTTCCTACAGCAATTCTTAATCGTCAACGAGTATCGTGTGTTTACAAAATAACGAAAAGGTCAATTCCCTAGAAATTTGAATTGTTCCAACTGCAAATGAGGCCATACGGAAATGTGTATTTTTTACGCTTTTTGTTTAAAAAATAAGGTATCAATTATTAAAAAGGAATAGCGGTTCCAAAATTAAAATAAACATTTTAGACGATAGTAAATATTGCTGTATTAAACGTCGCATATAGAATCAATTAAATTATCAGTCTTATCTGCTGCACTGCGCTGATTTGAGAATCAGCGACGCTTGAGTGCTTCCCCGGGTGGCAGATGGAAGTGTAAGTATGTAAGACAATGGGGTTTCGTTAAGACCAAAACTTAATTTGGATGAAGTAAGTAATAAATATGTAAAGTTATTTAAAATTGTTTAACATTTTGAAAATTCATGTTCTATCTTTCAATATTTCACTGTTTAACTTTGGAATACAAAATATCAAGTAAAAAATTTAACGTATTTCTCTGATCACTTAATCTTACGTTAGTTCCATATCCTTACAATATCATAACATTAAGATTTCCTTAAAAGGTAACCTTGTATGTAATTAATCAAAGCCAAGCTCAAAGTAAAGGTTTAATAATACCGAATAAGCTAATAAAATATTAAAGAACAGACTCAAGATCTCTAGGGCTCCTATATCTTCCGGAAAAGTTGCGAGTCACATTAACAATATTGATTATATTAAAAATAAGGACAAGAAGATAAAAAACCTTGGTTCGAAAAAGTGACCGTTTTATGGTGACCTTTGTCTGCGGTACATTCAATGGTAAACATAATGATAGTGGCCTATTCATAAATATGTTATCTTCTGTGCGTGTGTTTGTAATTAAACTCCTCCCGAACGAAATCGATGAATTTCTTTGTGTTCAAGTAGATTCAAGAATTTTTAGGTTTAGATATACAATTTAGATGTCTTTTTTATATTTTGGTCGCGTGGAAAGGACAACGTCTGTCACCCACAAGATATATTCTATTCTATTACATACACTATTATTAAAGTCCAACTGCTGAATTACTCGTTAAAGTCACGCTTTTACACTTTATAATTACATATAAAATTGACAGAACGCAAACGTTGCCGAAGGTTGGTAGACGTATAACGTCGATCTACACAAAGCTTTGGAAACTTCTGAAAACGCATCGTTTCTAGTGAAATGTCATGTTATTGATAGCGTCGTTTGAAAGTGTACATGATGTAATGACAGATTCATATCATCGGATTCATCATTCTCAAATCACGCAGATGTGTAAATATCAAAGAACAAATCTAAAGAACGATGTGGCAACGACATTAATTGTTGAAATAGTATTAAAAGAAAAGAGGCAAATTGCTACATTAGATTTTATTCAGATAAATCACGCCCTATGTTATAAGCGATAGCTATAAAGGTGACCATTGACAAAACAAAGTACAAAATGAAGTAAGGATTTTTTAACTACCAACACTATTACTAGATGGCGATACTTACGTCATTTTTCTAAATAATAAGAATTGTTACGATTATAAATGTCATGAAATCACATCGCTTTGCGCTTTTATAAGTTGAAGCTGAAATACAATATAAATAAATGTTTAATTAAAACAAACTCATCAAATTTATTACTATTAGTATAATTCTACATACTGTACAAAGTTATATAATATATATATTAGCCTCTAATTCTGCAATTTTTTGTATCAATTGTTTTATTTATAATTCAGGTAAGTCGTGGGTGTAGGGAGTTTCGGTTCTCCCTTCCTAATGGCCCTTTCGCAAGTCAACAAGGCGACGTGCTTCGCGTTCAAATTAACACGTCCTGAAATAAATAAACATGTTCCGATTGACTTTTTGATTTGATATATTTAACCTACAACCTCGATTTGTTTAGATCCATTTCACCTATAAATCTTATTATAGTTTGTCTGCCATCTGGTTACATGTTTCGTGGCACCTTGTGAAATTGGACAAAAGTCAAATAAATATATATAATTTTTTTAAATAAATACTTTATACTGAATTTTGTTGAGGTTTAGTGTGACTTCCAAAAAAGTTATTTCTATTACAAAATTCGTAGATTCCTAAGTACATTTTGACAGTAGATTACTACTGTCAAAATTTCATCGCACCAAACACCAAACTGTGTTTTTTTATATATATTATGTATTCCATCTTTGGCTATATATATTTGTTATACATAACATACCTAAGTTAACTGTAGGAGTACGAAATAAATAAAATAGACAAGCGGCTAATTATACAATTATCTTTAATTCCGAAAACATCTTTCCTAACATCGGATTTGAATACTTTTGTAGTCTACGTACTGAGAAACAAATCTTTCACTTATTTACTTAATATTTTTTGACAAATCTTGTAAGTTTACCGACACCTACTTTCAACTGTTTTATTGCATATTCTATATAACATATTGCATACCAAAATGTTCCATATATTGGTATGTTAAGGCGAAACGAAGTTTGCAGGAGCAGCTAATAATATTTATATAGGTCCTTACATATGAAATTGGCGGTCTGTATGGGAGGAACAAAAAGTCGAATATTTTTAAATATAATATATTTAATTAATCAAAGTATGAACCATTGTTTTCTATGCACTTTTGCCATCTCATAGGTAGTTCATTGATCCCTTTACTAAAAAAACCAGTCGGACGGGAATCTGTGAAGGGTATTTGGACTGCCCCATCAGAGTGAAATTTTTTCCCTTGCAAGAAGTTGTCCAAATTTCGAAAAATAATGATAATCTGTTGAAGCTAGGTCCGGGTAGTACGGAGGATGTCTTAGACATTCCAATTGAAGCTCTTCTAATTTGGTAGCCGTCTGTTGTGCAGTGTGTGGTCTAGCGTTGTCGTGAAGTAGCAGTGGCGTGGAGCGATTGACCAGCCTAGGTTGTTTAGCCGCTAGCTTTTCCATCATGGTTTGCAATTGCTGACAATAGACATCAGCCGTAATAGTCTGGCCAGATTTGAGAAAACTGCAATGAACAATACCGGCACTAGTCCAACAAACGCTTACAATAATTTTTTTGGGATTAATTTTCGCTTGGGGCAGGATTTGGCTGGCTTATCGACCTATTGTTTTACTTCCTGAGGTGGGCAAACTGTTTGAGCGAATAATTGTCTCGCGCCTCGAGAAGCATCTTCAGATTATTGGTCCAAATCTGTCTGATTCTCAATTCGGTTTTCGGCGTGCTCGCTCTACAATTGACGCTTTAGCTAAGTTAAGGGACTTGTGCGAAGAAACTGTCTCCGGGGGTGGGGTTGTGTTGGCGGTTTCGCTAGATATTGCGAATGCGTTCAATACTATTCCCTGGAGAGCGATTATGATATAAGATGGTCTCTTTTATCATGGTGTGCTTGTGTACTTACTTATCCAAGTCGGGAAGGTTGGAGATGCTATCAGGTTCGATGTGGAGTTCCACAGGGGTCTGTTCTTGGGCCCCTTTTGTGGAACATTGGATTTCATGCAGTCCTTCGAGGTAGACTGATGCCAGGAGTAGGCTTAATATGTTATGCTGACGATACACTTGTGACGGCCAAGGGATGTAATTATCAGGAGGCGAGTTTGTTAGTTACTGCTGGAGTGGAAGAAGTAGTGACTCGTATAAGACAACTTGGTCTTCGAGTCGCTTTACAAAAATCAGATGTCATATGTTTCGCTAGGAGGTCACCACCTAGAGGCGCTGAGATAATAGTGGATGGTGTTCATATGGCACTCGGGTTGGTTCTTGACGCCCGATGGACTTTCAAAGCTCATTTTGCTGCCCTGGAACCCAAGCTTGATTCAACTGCAATGGCATTGGGTCGTATAATGCCAAATATCGGTGGGCCAGGCGGGGGCTGTAGGCTCCTTTATGCTGGAGTGGTGCGTGCAAAGGCTCTTTATGGGTATCCGATATGGGCGGATAAGTTGTCATTTTACAACAAGGCTTTACTGAGACGGTCACAGCGTAAAGTTTCCATAAGAATTGCGAGGGCATACCGTACCGTATCCTGTGACGCGGCATGTGTCATAGCCGCCATTCCGCCTTGGCATTTGGATGCTTTGGCTTTGGCTAAAATTTTTTGGAGAAGAGCTGAAGCCAGGAGGGGTGGTTTTGACCCACCTCTTGAGGTATTCAAGGTCTGGAAGGAGGAGTATCGCCGCCTAATTTTGCTAGAATGGAGGGATGAGTTAAGTGAATGTCGGTTTGGTTTACAAACCTACGATCTTATTCGTCCCTTTTTGAAACACTGGGTGGACCGACGGTGGGGATCGCTTTCCTATCGGCTCGTTCAGGTTCTCTCTGGGCATGGTTGCTTTGGGAGTTACCTGCATCGAATCGTTGGAAGAGAGGCGACACCTGCTTGTCATCATTGTGACTGTATAGAGGATACGGTGAGGCATACAGTTGAGGAGTGTCCGGCTTGGGACGGCTTTCGCTTGGTCCTTGCTGATAGCATTGATAGCAATCTGTCGCTTCCACTAATTATCCAAAGAATGGTGGAAGCTGACAATGACGGTCCTTGGAATGCCTTCAATGCTTTTTGTGAGGCCGTCATGACTCAGAAAGAGAATGCGGAGTGTCAGCGTGAAAATAATTCTGATGCTCCGCCGGTAAGAAAACGACGACCGAGACAGTGACGCCGTGCTTTCGCACGTCTGCCCTAAGTTAAGATGCTGAAGAATTGTTCGTGGGAGGAGTCATGGTGGTATTGTGGCATTCGCGTTTGACGGGGGTAAGGATAGGGCTCAGCTGTTACCTGCCTCCGCCCTTTGGCGAGCTGAAGGCATCCGTCAGGTTTTAGTGGGTAGGGTTGTAGATATTATGTCTGAGTCCCACATAATCCCTGCTGGAGTAAAATTCAGCAGGGATATGCGTAAAAGCATTTCCTGACGTTAAAAAAAAAAAGGATTTGGCTGGCTGGCCAGGATCCAACCATTGCGCTGAGCGTTTCCGATTATCGTAAAGAATCCATTTTTCATCACAGGTAATGATTCGGTTTAAAATACCTTCTTTATTGTGCCGGTTCAGTAATGTAACGCAGCAGTCGACGCGCGTATGCCGGTTTGCTTCAGTCAATTCGTGAGGTACACATCTTTCAAGCTTTTTAATCTTCCCAATTTGCTTCAAGTGAATTAAAACAGTTTTATCACTAACACCGCAGCATGCAGCTAACTCGGACGTGCTTTGCGATGGATCCGCTTCCACAATAGCCTTCAATACTTCATTATCAACTTGGGTCTCAGGCCGTCCACGGGGCTTGTTCTGCAGGTTGAAATTTCCAGAACGAAAACGTTGGAACCAAAAACAAACTGTGTTTTCTTTTGCAACATGACCGCCATACACATCATTCACCCTTCGAGTCGTTTCCGCACCACTAGTGCCACGGCTGAACTCGTACTAGTAAATAATGCGATACTTTAAGTTTTCCATTTTGTAAAATGAGGGACGGGACGCAAACAGAAAAAAACAGAAGAAGAAAACAAATGAATGACGGTCATCGACGCACAAATACATGAGTAAATAGCTGTACAAATTTGAATTTGAAATTCCTTACCAAAGAGGAGAACATCGCGATTAAAGTGGCCAGTACGATATACGCCAATTTCATATGTAAGGACCTAATATATATATTTATTAATAGAATCATAAGGGTAATGATTGTTTTTATTTATGTATGATAAAATTGTTTTGACGTTAATTAATTTTTGATGTGATTTGGTTATTGTTACATAATTGATAGGTTAACCAAGATCGTTATACAAAGGTCACGAATAGACTCACGTTTCTAAGTTTTATACAGGCAGTCCTCGGCTTACGTCGTTTTAAGTTGCGTCGAACAATGTTTTAACACTATTCCTCAAGCATACGTCATTTGTTTCGATTTACGGCATAGAAGAATTCACTTGTCTTGTGCAAATTTGGAGAATGCCATGAATTTTTTTAAAGAAAATGATGCTAATTTTTAGAGAAGTTTCAACGTTAGTAACAAAATTTGTGCAGCCTAGTGTTACCAAGATCTGTATGATAGCAAGAAGAAAGAAGCGAAGCAATCTAGAATTGATAGTTTCTTTAAGCCAAAAGTTTAATTTATTATTTCTCATTACATATTTTGATTACATATTAAAGTTTTATAATTATTATTAAAATTGATAACACACAAATACCAAAAATAACTAGCAATGTCATAAGTGCATATATAATTATTTTAAGAACTTACTTTTCATAATAAATTATATGTATATATTTTGTTATAAATGCAGTTTTTTTTTAATTTCGAGTCCGTATGGATCCTAACCCTTGAGTTTTACATGTAAACATACGAAAAAATATGTCTCGACTTACGTCGTTTCGATTTACGTCGCGTATTTCGAGAACCTAACATGCCGTAAGTACGAGGACTGCCTGTACTTCAAAGCAGTGTAAATGACATTAAAATATAACTCTCAGGAATTGCTCTGAAAATAAAATAACTTTTTGATCTTAACGTAATTGGTAATATTTTTTTAAACATCTATCGTCGCAACTATCGTAAACCTTGTAAATGGGAATATTTTACAAAAATCAAAATATCATTTATTCACATTACTATAGCAAAAAAAATATATATTTATAAATTTACATTTACTGCCAGTTCTCAAATAGAGAATGAAGACTGGCAATAAACACTAAAATTTCTATAGTCTATAAAAAAATTCTAAAAGCCTTATATACTCGTATAGTTGTTACAACAATCAGCGAGTTTACACAAGTTATACCTATAGTTTGATTAATTTTTAATTTTGTTTAAGCTTTTGTGAAGAAAGATACACACTTTTAGATGAAATGAATTTTTTAGTAGAAAAGCGCTATGGTCTTTGACTACAATTTCGAGCTTATAAAACCTTTTAGCTCTATTGATAAAAAAATCCTGTGGTTAACACGACGATAGATTCGAGAGAGCCACGCCACAGGATATCGATCAATTACGCGGCGGCAGTACAATCTGTTTTTACTTTTACCCACAGACAAAAATACCTGAACCCCGACTGAACGCAAACTGTCAACGCTCAAAATTTTTAACTTTTAGGTCTAAAGCAGTACTTCCCATATAAGTCTGTAATTCAATTGTATTATCGCAACAATTCGGATAACTACATTTTAATAATTTTTTACAGTATTTGGTCAGTATTTAAAAACACATACAAAGTATTTCGGAAACACCAAATTTGTTTTTCCACAGTGTCAAAATAAGTAATTATGTAAAATTGTTCCGTTACGGCGCCACGATGTTATAAATTTTTGTTGAAACGCATGCTTCTAGGGATAAAAATTTAAATATTGACCACTTTTCACGCCATTTCTTAATAATGTAAACACAACGTTAAATAATAAATTCATTCATTTTACGTTAAATTACCGTTTTATTAACCTCGTCGCTAAAAACACTGGTCTGTTTGGAGACATATCGAAGAACGTGCTGATGTACGAAGACAGATAAATACCAATATAATTGTTTTTGGAGGGGGGGCGGGGGGCCGCCCGGAAAAAATGTTCCTGGGGGGGGGTTTCCCCGGGGGGGGGGGGGTCCCGGGGGGGGGGGTTTTTTCTGGGGGGGGGGGCGGCCCCTGGGGGGGGTTTTTTTTTATTAATTTTTTTTTGTTCCCCCCCTGTTGGGGGGGGGGGGGGGGGGGGGGGGGGGGGGGCGGGGGGGGGGGGGGGGGTGGGGGGGGGGGGGGCCCCCCGGGGGTTTCTGTTTTGGTTTTTTTTTTTTTTTTTTTTTTTTTTTTTTTTTTTTTTTTTTTTTTTTTTTTTTTCTATAATTCTGAGCCTGGAATATAAAAAATTAATAATACGTTGAAATTAAAACTTTGCTAGTAAAAATTTAAGTATTTACAACAACTTATAAAATTACTCTTACTGTATAAGTGAGAGGAATCCATAAAATTAGGAATAAAAACCTAATTGAAGGCAGTAAAATTACAATTTTCGCTCTCCAATCGTACACCTAACCTCAAGTTCTTTGAAGAGTTACGACGGAGAAAATATTAAAATTTATATTGTAGGCCCGGGAAGCAAAGGGGAAATTCAGTTATCCTTGTATAATACATATTTCATAATTAATATTTATTTAAATGTATCTTTAATGATAAATATAAATTGTATGTAACAGTTATTTAATACATACCTGACCTCAAATATGGAACAGTAAGTTTTTTTTAAACTGCTCTGTACTCAACTAATGTGTCTATATATTCCTTCCCATTTTGAAACATGTATGATATAAATATGAATATATACATGAGCATCTGTTATAAACACTCCTCCTTAGATTTTTAAGTCAGTTAAAATATTATCTCTGTTTGTATGCAGCTGCAGCTGAGTTTCATCATCGGACGTCGAGACAGAATACGAAATTCCACCCGTATCACCTCAACGTCCGCCGTTCCACAACTGAGCGTTTTTCAAGGCAGTTTTTGCCGCGCACCACCACTATGTGGAATCAGCTGCCCACTGAAGTATTTCCGAACCAATTCGACTTAGGGTCCTTCAAGAAAAGAGCGTACCAATTCTTAAAAGGCCGGCAACGCACTCGCGAGCCCTCTGGCATTGAGAGTGTCCACGGGCGGCGGTGTCACTTAACATCAGGTGAGCCTCCTGCCCGTTTGCCCCCCGTTCTATAAAAAAAAAAAAAAAAAATGTTTTGTTATAGATTTTGTAGTGCTTGCATTTTTTCCTCCTTAGTTTCTAAGTAAAGAAATTACTGTACTGTGATGTGGTACCAAGGTTTTGGTGTTGTACTCTTAGTTTATTTATAATGTTTAAGCATCGATAATACTGAAAAAAGGGCAATTAGTGAAATGCTGCTTAAATTATAATCACCGGTATCATTCACACGTTATGGTTTTCGTGTATGGGAATCAGTATAAGTAGGATTATTTGTGATGTAGATTTTCGTGCTTAGTACTTATATTAAGATTTATTTTAAAAGTCGACTGTAAAAGTGCTATGATATAAATTGACTACTGTATGCTTTTCTTTCTTCTATATCCTTTTTACAAAAGTGAATTTTATGTTAAATGTCAAAAAATACCGTTCCAAAAATATATTAATTTTAACTCTGCTTTAAATAACAGCTGCACAAGGGCCGTATTATTATTGCATTGGCTGACAATTTAAATACCAACACAGTAATTATCCTGATTAAGTGACTACCGACATTATTAAAACACGAAGAATGCCTGTGAGCAACATTTGATTTAATATTTAATCGTCGAACCTGAACATCAATCGATCGACGACTAAAAGTAGCAATAGTGATATTTTCTGACGGTTTTTTTATTAAAAAATGAAGCAGTCACCAATACTAGAACAGCTGCTTTTGTCGTCGGTCGGTTAAATAGAGGGATGTATTTAGTGAATTATTTTATTTGTTAAATATACATTTGTAATATACCTAATTTAAAAGATTAGCCCATATTTTCTAAGAATTCAGTAAGTATTGAAACTTGTACAAAAATAAATGAGGTATATTTTTGTTATTTTTTTAATAAAATAAACATTTTCCTCAAACAGTCTTCTTTGAGTTTTCAGTAATAACAAAATATATATGTTATATAGACTTCATAACTTATACTTCGCATACAACACATCTTAACCAGTCAAATATTTAAAAAATATTAGACCTTATGATTGTCTTTATAGCAATCATATAGGGTATTTTAAAAACAACTTTGATTTTTTTAAGATAAATATCTATTATAAGATATATATTGTATATGTATAAGCTAGGCTAGCTTGGGTACCATGAGGCTCCATAACTCCAGGGCAAGTGAGCGGCTTAGCCCACTCATTAACGGCAACCTACGCCTCCGCGCCAAGCTCGCGCTACTTAAATTAAATGTGCGCCCTCACCTCACGTACGCGGCACCGGCGTGGTATTGCTATACCAAGGAAACCAAACGCCAAAACCTACGCGCCGTATATAATACCACCTTACGGCGAACAGTACCCTACGCAAAAAAATCATACAGACTGGGATGGAGACGTAAAATAGTAGGTCGGCAAGAATTTATAAATCTAAGTGAGACTAGTTGTTATTCCACAAGTTTTTAAAATGTATGTTTATTGGTATAAAATAATGGTATAAAATGTTCGCCTTAGCCACTAGATTTATTATGTATACCTTGTATAGATTATTTTCTTATAACCACTAAAATTAAAATATATAACAAAATCTTTACGAATATATAGGTTCAAATGAATTTAAGTCCGATATTGGTTTATTTCATAATGAAATAATAATTATAGAAACAAAACATTTTATAATATTTTTGTTTTGTGTTTTTTTATGTTTTTTTTTTTAGATAAATATTATTATAAGATATATTGTATATGTATAAGTAGTGTTGGTATAGGCTAATCAGGGAAGTATTAGCCTATTAAAACTCCCTCCTTAAATTATTCCTATATAAGGTATTTATACAAACAAAAATTTATACTTTGAAATATCTACGCTACATAAGGAAAGCCATCATAGCGCGAGACCTGCGGATGGAGACGTAAAATAGTAGGTCGGCAAGAATTTATCGGAAATCTAAGTAGACTACGTTGTTATTCCACCAAGTCTTTCTGAAAATGTATGTTTAATTGGTATAAAAATGCAATGGTATAAAATGCTTCGCCTTGCAGCCACTAGAATTATTATTAGTGTATCACCTTGTCATACGATTATTTTCTTCTGATACACCACTCATAAGATTAAAATATATAACAAAATCTTTACGCAATGATATAGGTTCACAACTCGCCACACATTTAAGTCCGATATTGGTTTATTTCTTAAAATAATGTAATAATTATAGAAACAAAACCACCCGATTTTTACAGATAAAGCTAATTTCTTCAATAGTAGTCTGTAACTGTTGTCAAATCTAAAATAAAATCCGTATTATGGTAAAAAATGTGGCCAGTATAAAATTGAATCATCAATATGCACAAACGACATGATATTTTGGTAAAGAGGTTTTGAAATCAAAAACTGTATAACAAGTATATACTACTTAAATACTTACCTAAATCAGTAAGATGTTTCGTAAAAGGATGTAGGTAAAGCGTCGGATGGCGGACAGAAGCTAAGTGGTCCATCCGGGCTCACTTACGAGTGATGGATAGCAAGGCAGTTTCTATAACGCCATCCCATTAACTCCACTTGTGATTGTCGACATTGCAATGCACACACAGGCTGTTAGCTACACTAGATGCATAGTTAAATACCATTTTACAAGTGCGGGAGAGAAATTGCGAATAATATACATAAGATCGTATCCCGCGAGACGCGTAACACACCATTCGTGAACTTGCTTATTGTAATTAATATATTGTATCTTTTTTTTTAATTTGAGGGATAGAAACAGTCCCTGGACACAATGGCAGGGGAGTAGAGTATTATTAATTTATAAAATATACGTAAGATCGTATCCCGCGACACGCGTAACACACCATTCGTGAACTTGCTTATTGTAATTAATATATTGTATCTTTTTTTTAATTTGAGGGATAGAAAAGGTCCCTGGACAATTGTGTCCAGTGTGCCATTGGGCAGGGGAGTAGAGTATTATTAATTTAAACAAATATACATAAGATACGTGTTGCTACACAAATACTTCTCGGTGGCAACGATTGCTGAAAAGCGCTTGAATCATAGAGTTATATTAATATATTGTATAATAACATTTTGTACTAGCAAGAATGAATGAATAACATAAATAAATGTGGCTAAACAGTTAATACACATCGTGATGAAGTAGCTATTAGAACAAGATATTTCAATATTTATAAAAGGAAAATTATACTTTGCTTTTTGTCAGAGGAAAATTACTTTTTTGGCAAACATCATAAATACCTACACCTGAACACAAATATCAAACATTCTTTATTCTCGTAACATGTAAGGAAAAATATAGATTACAAGATCTTGTCTCAAATTCTATAAATGTAAATAGTTGAAGTCTCTTCATCTAGCGTAGCAATTGGTCGATTACGCATCTACGACCAATCGCAGGATTAACTGAAGTGAATTGTAGCCGACATACATTCTAAGTAAGTTACATAACACCAATTAGTCTAACGTATATCAAAACGTCTTAATAAAACAGAGTCCTGTTACGAGAAGAGAAGAACAAAACCTTGTAAGGTTCTCGAATCGTATATAAAAAATTTATTCGAAATGTAAATTATCCACTTGTATACTTTTTTATTCGTGATTAAGTTAATAAAATAAATTGTTTATTAAATATTTTCTTCGTAACTGTATCAGTATATATTCTGCATAGTGCGTAACATTATTATAAACGATTAATAAACAAGCTCGGTGTTGCATTTTATTAAATATAAATGTAATAGTTAGGGCGTGAGTATGAGAATACTTCATAATATCTATCCAAATATTATAAACAAGAGTTTATTTGGTTGCACGCTTCTTTTTCTTTTTGATATATAGATAGTCTATAGGCTATAACGGAAATAACGCAGGTGATACCACGAGGTATGCTAGAAATATATTAAGACTTTACCAAACATAAAGTGTACTACACTAATGTTTTGTATAGTCGCTATCTTAATTAGGGTCTAACGTCGCTAATTTAGAGATCTGTAGTCTGTTCCCATGACACCTAAGTTCAAATTGTTTGTTGTATAAAGTTAATTGCCTGCTTTGCATTCTAACATTCCGTGTTGAATATTCTTTTGTTTTCTACATTAAAATGTTTGGACTTTCATAAATTTGACTATTAATTTATGAAAATTTATATACATTGTTTTAGATTATTCTGTTCTATTTTTTTAATTAAAAAAAATTCATTTGCTATACAGGATCATCACTTGTTTTTTTGTAGAATTTGATCCCAATAATCAAATGTATAAGGCTTAATTCATGGGCATGGCTTAACTACCGTTAGATCTTAGGATAGATTCCGGCAAAATACCCCAAAAAGACACGCTTCAAAAAATTATTACAAAAACGAACGCTTCATTGCAGCTGTCCTGTCCGCTACACTACTATTCGGCGGAAACCGCGAAAAAATAAACCAATGTGTGAACTATAAATTCACATCAAGAAACACAAGTTAATTATATACTCTGTGATATAAAACTTGCGTAAAATAATAAGTAATAAATGTTTTGTGACAGAGATATATAGGGTGGCGATGCTTGCTGGACAAGACAATTTTCGTTACCTCGAGTGGATCCCTAATCACGGCGTCACTTAAAGCCTTTCTACGCCCAAAGTAATGCAAATGGGGAAACTTTGGGGTCGCAAACGGCTTTGACTCGATTCGTTGTCTTTGATCGATACTTCAAAGTCACAAGTTGGTTTACTTTTCGAAGTAAACACAGACGCGAGAGGTGCAAACAGCAAGCGTTCATGAAGCAATTTCTATGCAAAATATCAATGGTAGTAAAAACTTCGTATGTAAGAACTTTTGACTTGTACTTTCCATATTTAATGAAATGTGATTAATCTTTAAAAATTTGGAGCCTTTTAGAATTTTATCAGTACCTCTCTTTAATGTACAAATTAGTATTTTTAAATATATAATTCTGTATCCGTTTTACAACTTAAATCAAATTGCATACGTCTTGAGCCGAGAGAAGCATAACAATAAATTACTGCCAACAAATGGAAAATAAAGCAAAAGCAATTTCATTATTCTTTGTCCCAAAATTCTTCAAAGCGTTTCATGCGAGAGCTTATTGTTATTGTGTTGAAACAGTTCTTAAAACAACGATTATTCTTCGTAAATAGCATTATTAAGTTTCAATAAAAAGCACTTTTCATTTTTGGGCAGACAGTTTACTAAATGCTAAATAAATAATGATATTAAATAATGTATAAAGTAATTATTATAAGTAGCTTAAGTTTTCAGTAACGACGTGCCTAAATACTTTAACTTCACTTTATTGACTCACAGAATTGTAGGTAACTAGCTCATATATACGTAAGACTTGAATTAATGAGCATCTTCGCATCCCACTCTTGTCATGGGCGTTTTTCTTAAGAAGTCTTTTTTTAATGCGCCTAGAATACGTGATGAAGCCAAGGAAAAAAATTCATTATAATGTTAATCCCCGACTGTACCAAATCTGTAATGAAATTCGCAGCAGTCGGGAACGAATTTACTTGATTAATGTCAGCTCTTCGAGTCCTAGCGGAAATTAAGCTTTCTAAGCGAAGTTTATTGCACTTTTTGTTAACTTGTTTCCTTATTAATTTACAGCAACAAGTGCTCCATAAATATTTTTGCTTTAATATGAAGGGCTGGACGCATTTGGAATATTAATTACTTCGAATTTTCTTCTTCGAGGCTTTAAATGTTTACACGTTAGGCAAAAATATGACTAAGCACACAGTTTTATCCTAGGTTTAAAATACAAATTTCATAGATAATCGATTTGATAATAATTGAAAATTTCTTAATTGTAATATAATTGTTTACATGGTACATACTAAACCATAACAGCAATATCATTTATGACAGGTTATACTTAACGTAAATGTCGCGATGTTTTAGAAAGCTAAATGGTTAATGGTTATATTAAAACTAGATGATCTGGCGAACTTCATACCACCTAACAGTCAATGAACGTCGGGTTACAGATTAGTTGAACTTTATAATTTATGATTTTATTAAAGTAATATAAATATTACAAAATACATATTAAGTTCACTACTATTACGAAATTGCAATACTCAACATTACGAGTACAATAGATTGTAATTATTGATTTATTGTATATTTAATTAGCTTGATATATTTCTTTTGTTTATATAGATAATCAGTAATTTTAAACAATGTCTAATGCTTTTTTTAACATTTCAACGTAATTTTTCATGAACGTAAGCCGAGTAACTAAATATTGCTAATTGATTTATACAATTAGAAGCTGGCTGGATGAAGTATATACAGATATTACCTAATATCCAGCTCTCAGGAGTGCAGCCACGTATTAAGGTTAATTGTTATTCAGGACTAGTCACTGGGGTATACAAAATTACGTCTGTCTTTTTATTTTAAACATAATCTTGTTAACGTAATTTTAAATTTATTACTAATTCAAAGTTAATGTTGTAAAGATGGTCGCTGTCAAAGCAGTGAGTAGGTTCTGGATGACGGTCACTACTGACGGTACTATTGGCTGTTCGGTTTACTGATTGGTATAAAATTAAAAATATATTTGCGGATTATCACGACTTAGTATATTGAATTCAATAATATAGTTATTTATACTATTAGATCATAAAACTGGACTTTAATAAACAACACTTTATTAAACAAAATATTAACTGAACGATAACTACGTACAAACTAAAAAAACATAAAACTAACTTCCAACTCTGTGTTAACTTTTAGTTATTAATCGTCTTCTCGCAGAAAAAATAAACATCAGTGTAAAATACGGCGTGTTTAACATATTTAGTTGCATATATATAAGGGGATAAATTATGTCAATAACGTATTCAATTTTTTTGTACACAAACTTGTCGTATCGTAAAAGTAAAAAAAAAACAAATATTACAAATCTGAAAAAAAAATTATACACGATAAAAAATAAAAGAGATCTTATGATCCAAACAGAGTCATAACTGATTTTTTTTATACAAAAGTAAGACGCCTTCAAGAATTAGTAGGATATTTTACTAACACTAAATTAATAGTGACACCAATACAACACGTATTTAAATGAGTCCATAGACCTTTCGTAAACTTCCTTTCAGCTAGATTAAGCCACCAATCATCTCTACTCAAAGATGCCTTCCTTAAATCCTGCTATTATTCTATATGCCATATACATATATATATAGCTTAAGTGATATTCGCATCAAAGAAATGGATTGTGGCGAAGATTCAGTATCAAATAAAAGCCATACAATATTTTGCGCCTGGGTCATTAATCACCTTTTACACGGTAACGATATTGCCTTTTCACGACAGCGTTTCACTTGAAAACCCAATAACGACTAACAATACTTAAATTAAAATCAGGTAAACCCTAGTAATAAACCATTTAATTGGTTTGTTTGTTCAATAAATTACTGTCTAATTGTGTTAATGTAATACAACCGTTGTATTGTGAGCCACTAGTTAACTAATAATAGATATAATTTGTAATTACAGGTAAACAGCACAAGCTCTCGCACAAGTTTTAATAGTTAGAAATATATTTTAATAGAATTTTTTTCCCATAGTTTATTTCTAATTTAAAAATAATAAAACTATTCGACTTCCACACTTAACAAACATGATCATGGGTTGACCGAGTTGTTTTATTTCTGTGTTATTGTGGTATTCGCATAAATAAAATTACATATAACAATCATATTATAAAACCAAATTATTTGTAATACAAAATTAAATTGGAAAGCCAGATATTAAGTATTATGGAGTTCTTCTTTAAAATATTATTCAATTTTGGAAGTTTCCACAAGAAGGTATCTAGAGAAAATCGTCGGGTAACTAATCGTTCGTGTGACTCGTACATTGAAAAGCGAGCTCCAAGAGCCAGGCAGACCCTTCAAACAGTCTTTATCGAGCCATAAAACTTTTTTATGTGTCAGAAGTTTTTGTACGAAGCCTGTACGATGGTCACTTTTGAAAATAATTTTCCTAGTCCACTTCAAACTTTCTCGAACCCGTAGGCGCCAACGATAAAATATACTCTTTATGTATTGAATAAATTCTGTTATGATCCCTTTTTTCTTTTGCCGAGAGTTTTCAGAGTAATAATAGGATAATCCACGGATGAATGCCTTCAATAAGTCGACCCTTTTCAATTTTTTTCCAATTCTGCAGCATTTGGTGCTTAATTCCCAATTTGACTTTGGTTAATGTAAACAATTTTATTTTTTTATCCAATTTGTGTTGCCGTTCACACAGTAGATTATAAACTTTTTAGTTTTGAAAACTAATTACCACCACAAATTTTTAAAAAGAAAATATCGTAACTTTAGTCTAAGAGTATTATAAAATAGTATTAAATGTATAATGTTTAATTTAAAGAGAAACATTGTGTTTGACAGTAGTACCTACCATTTGTAAATATATTAAAATAATTATCGAATCAAAGTATTTATCAAGGACAAAGTTATAACAAAGTGAATTTGTCGAGTTTACGAAGTCGAGATTAGCTTGGAAAATGGCACACAAGTAAACTTAACCGCCCTATTTTCAGTTTAATAACTACCGACGACATTTCACATTTAATAGCTCTCAGCTGACTTATTTAACGATAATGACTTCAATTATACAGAATTTTGACTATTAATTTAACAAAATAAGGCACTACAATCGAAAAAACATTGCACGTTGTATAAAACTTACTTATACGTGCCTTGGTAATGTCCAAAGAATTTTTATATGGTTTTGTTTCAAATTATATTCCAGGAAATCGATTCATATGAAATCCACTAGGTGTACGTAAATAAAACAGAACACACTAAACAGTTATGGATGAAATTCAACATCATTCGGGCGAAATAACAAAGTATTAGTTCTAACGATGATACTGTCGTGTGTACTTTCATCATAAATGAAATAAGAATAGCATAAATATTTAAGCCGTACCGTAGCATCGAGATAAATGTAATTTGTATCTACATAACAAAAATTCCAAACGTTAAATAGTGTTTAATCCAAAAAAGCACACGATGTAATTTGCAGTTATAGATTTGTTTGTACATATATCTACGCTACAAAGCAAAGGTTAGACAAAAGTCAAAATATTTAAGACTATATTATAGTATAAGTTGTCAATAATATACAAAATAAATGTTAAGAAAGAAATATCTGCCGTCCAATTTATGCCTGTAATTGATCAGCTCTCTGTATAAACAAAAATTGTTTCCTCGAAAATTGATTACCTACTACCTAAATGAAGACAAGAATAAGGTTATATAAGCTATGACATTTCTTTGTTTTTGTGTAAGTACATATAGCTGTGGTTGAGGTGAGGATATACTTACATAATACGTATAATCCTCGGTCTATCGCCAATATTACACATGTACCTAATACTGTTTTCATCATATGTTTTCCATGCTAATATTATTGGGCCGTATTTTAATGGAGTTTAATCAATATCTGACCTAGTTTCATAACGAGCACAAAATTGTGGATGACTGAATGTAAATAATAAGTGCATATATTATATTCATAGAAATAATGGCAGTAATTTAGGAATTATGGCTCATGAGAATTGAAGAACGAGAAGAACTTTTCGTATGGTTTACATTTTGAGCATTGTCATTTAATAAAGCTAAGTATTTTATTAAATTAGGGGAAGGGAAAAATATGTAATTACCTCTTGAAAAATTTAATATAAGGCAATATGGTTTACTTTACGTAATAATGAGGTAAATTAATTTTTATATATTATAAAGTTAACATAAAATAAAATTGAATGAATTGCAGCAAATGCTCCAAAGACGGCAGCTGAGCTATGTTATAACAACGATATGGACTCAAGGCAAAAGTGACATCATTCGTGACAGAAGAGAATGTAAGAAGTGCCATGCTGAGCCACCAGCCAATCCTCATAATTTTACATATTTTAGATACACTAATATCTAGGGAGGATTTTAACGTCATGAAATTAAATGTTTTAATTAACGAATTCGTACACAATTTTATATTTAGTAAATATGCGAAGTTTCCTTTAACATCCAGAAAATGTACTCGAAGTTCCTCTATCCAACACTACTTACAACTTGCTACGTTCCCATTCAAAATAAGTTCGAGCAACTATATCAAAGTAGAACTGAAATCTCATTTTCAAACCAAAGCAGGTATATCTGTGGCGAGCCGAATCACTGTGGTAAACTATGTTATGATAACAGACTGAATTTAGGACTGGCATAAAAAGTGTAATTATGAAGAATGTTATTTCATATCATTTTCAGATATAATGTTTTAGTAATTTTATCATGCTATAATTTTCTGATCGTCATACATTAATTATATTTGAATAGTGTTATAGTACATTGTTTAAGAGTGTTTTTGTACTAGCTACCGGTTTTGCACGGAAAGATTAAGCTTAGCTCAGCTTTGGACAAATTGAACAATACTTTCTTACTGCTAATGAGTTATTGCAGACTCACGTCTTCAGGAACCCGTAACGAATTTTACGTCAAACTTTGTAACACACACGACATAACTCATAACCTTAAGCTACAATTGAAGCCAAAATAATAATGGACTTATGGAACGTGAACTAAAGCTAATAGCGCGTTTGTTACAATGGTTACGATGGCTTTCCGTGCATAAGGATGGTTACTATGGTGGAGTTATTGTCTCGCGTTAAAATGAACCTGCTCTTGTTCAATTAGGGCGCAACGGACCTTTATAGACACGACCTTACTCTTCTTATTTGATCCCAAACAATTACTATTTATTTAAGTAAAATTGCCTTATGGATGTTTTGCGGGATATTAAAACCTTTATTATACCTTTACAATAATCTGATCTCTTTAAAGTTTGAATATGTCTAACCGTCGTGTGCAGTTGTTAATGAGAGCCATTATGTTGAACCCCGGCTGTGAACCAATGTTGCTAATACGGTGAAGGAAAAACCTACTTACGTAACCGGTATTTCTTGGATAAAAAAATGGCGACGTACTGGTCGTGTGTGGAAAAACCAGTGACACAGATATTACCAATTCTATAGATGCAGAAATGCTACTGTCTTATATCGTTTTGTTCTCACTGCAACGTGGATAGAGGCGTTTTTATATTATTTAATTAAAAGCGATCAAAAACAGTGCCTGCGAATTTCTTGCCAGATCTCGTCCATTCAACGCCCTTGCTTTGAGAACTGGCAGTTAGAGCAGATTAAATTTATGGAAATTCTAAAAAATGCGTCACTAGATTACATGATTTTTTGACATTTATAATTGCAAAACAAGTCACCTAGATAAATAAATATATCTCAACTTTGACTTTAGGTTAAGTTAGCACCACAAATCATTTAAATTTATTATGGAGTATACGTTAAGTCGGCATTGTTTTTCAAAAGCATGTCAAGCTGGAGCTTAGGATATCGATTTGTTGTTAACAACGTGCCCGTGACTTCTTTTACGGGAAATACTTTATACAATTTAGATTTGATTTCTCTTTGAGCCTTCTAATAGTGTTTGCCACACTTTTTAAACGTTAGTTATATTGAATTGCCGGTAACATTTTACCTAAATATTGCTCCGAGTTAAGGATAAAGTATTTGTAATACCAGAGAAAGATATTTATCAGTTTTGGAGATGGACAATGAACGTGACTTACGTATGCATTGATATTTAATATCTATTCATTGGTGTATGTATAGAATGAAGGATTATTTTAAGTATCGTCATTTAAGAGTAATTAGAAGAAAAGTAGTCGGTTGACTTATTTGCATGTCATTAATATGTTTTTATTCCAACTAAGCATAAACACTGTCTGTATATATTACCATAATTCATATAAGGCCTATCCTAAATAAAATTTATGTTTTCAGTATTTTATACTCATGTTACGGATTGAATTTAAGATCTGATTAAAATAATCTTATGCCAACAGTAATAATAAAAACAAACTAAACAATTGACATATATTCCTAACAACTAAATACATATATTTGACAATAAACAGTCCCATAGAGTTTGACAGCACTAATACTTATCCAGTCTAAAAGTGTATAGTGCCTACAAATGTTAAACGTATTGGGTCATTTAAAAAAGATATTGATTGTGACCGCATTTCAAGATACCGAATTACTTGCACTATACAGTTTCAAGTACATTCTGTTTAGGTTTTGTAATAGGTAGGTATTATTTGATGGAAATCGATATTGTTGAAAACATGCTGGATCATTTTTCATTGTAGACAAAAACTGTGTTCCGATCTGATTACCGGTTAGTTGCGTTGTTTTTGGTCGGGGAATGATCTTTTTCGAGAAAAATCTTTTAATAAATTATCTTTCCCCATAGTTAAGGAATGTAGTTCTTTATGAGAATATAATGTTGTGTAAGTAAAAACATTTCAGAGTAGGTCCTTCCATAAGTATGTAATAATAAAAAAGGTTTTTTGCGACAGGCGTGACGTAGTATCGTCAAAAGCGTGATATTATGTGATATATTAGACTATAACTAGTTACGACAGATTACAGCACAAGATGAAATATATATAAAAAAGGTTGGTCGACATCACAGGAGACCGAAGAGCTGGCAACCTCGGACAAAGAATTAGTCTAGCTATTCAAAGGGGGAACGGTGCCAGTATCTTAGGAACCTTGCCTAAAGGGACTCCTTTTAATAATATATATTAGTTTTTATATTTTAAGGTTAGTTATTGTTTTTATTGTTCTTTACTTAGTAGTAGTATAGAATATTCTAGTATATTCTGCATACATATCGTCATGATCGTAGAACAATGTCGGATTTGAAAAAATCAAAAATCTACTTTTTATCATATTTGGATACTAAATTCACTAAATATTACGGCTACATTTTAAAAAAATCACGTGTTTTAAATTTCAAATTAATCAGTCGGTAAAGTGACGGTTTTAATAGACGCTCATTAGAAGCATGTAATTTTTCTAAAAAACTGTATAGTTGAATGTTATTATTTTTATTGTGTTTCAAAACAAACCCTTTTGTTTACTTGTATGCCAATTTTCATAATAACAGAATATGAATTTAAAAGTTATGACAAAAAATCTAACATGATTATATTATTTTCTACTGGCTGCCCTGTAAAGTTACTATTTTTCAGATCCATCACTAATTTATAGAATAATAATAATAATAAAGTCGAATTGGTTCGGAAATACTTCTGTGGGCAGCTGGTTCCACATAATGGTGGTGCGCGGCAAAAACTGCCTTAGAAAACGCTCTGTTGTGGAACGACGGACGTCGAGGTGATACGGATGGTATTTTGTATTTTGCCTTGACGTCCGATGATGAAACTCAGCTGCAGGTATTAGACCGAACAACTCCTCTGAACACTCTCCATGGTAAATGCGGTAGAAGATGCAGAGAGATCCCACATCTCTACGCAACGCCAAGGGATCAAGCCGCACGGAAAGTGACTGGTCGTCGACGATTCGAACCGCTCTTCGTTGAATACAGTCAAGTGGAAGGAGCTGGTACTGGGGAGCTCCCGCCCAGAGGTGAGAGCAGTACTCCATGTGGGGCCGAATTTGCGCTTTATATAGTTGCAAGCGGTGGCCCGGAGTGAAGTACCGTCTCGCCTTGCTGAGCACACCAAGCTTTTTGGAGGCTAATTTAGCTTTTCCTTCCAGATGACCGCGAAACTGAACGTTATTCGATATGTCAACGCCCAGTATTCCGATGCTAGCTGAGGCTTTAAGGAGAGTGTCTTCAAAGAGGGGAGTAGCGACAAAGGGAGTTTTTTTCTTGGGGTTAAATTGGACTAGATTTAGTCTACCCCAGTCCGAGACTCCACGTAGAAGACTTTCGACTTCAGACACAAGTTTGTTCCGGTACTGATCGACAACAGCCCGAAAAATACCTGCCCGGCCAGTGTAAAAAGTATCCCCAGTGCTGTCGTCCGCATAGCAATGGATGTCGCTAAGCTGCAACATATCATTGATATGCAGAATAAACAGGGTCGGGGATAGGGACACAGCCTTGTGGGACACCAGCATTCACAGGTTTCAGGTCGGAGCATGCTCCGTCGATGACGACTTTGATGCTCCAATCAGCGAGAAAGCTGGAAATCCAGTTGCATAATTTCTCAGGGAGCCCATAGGCTGGAAGCTTCGAGAGCAGTGCTCTGTGCCACATCCGATCGAAGGCTTTCGCTATGTCCAAACTTACCGCCAGCGCCTTCCCCTTGGACTCAATTGCCTCTGCCCACCTATGTGTAAGGTATACAAGGAGGTCACCAGCCGAGCGACCACGACGAAAGCCGTACTGAGAATCGCTAATCAGCCGGTGGCCCTCTAGATACCTCAAGAGCTGGCTGTTAATAATGGTTTCCATTATTTTGGAGAACAAGGAGGTTATAGCTATTGGGCGATAGTTGGACGGATCAGAGCGATCGCCTTTTTTAGGGATCGGATGTATCGAAGCGATCATCAGCACTTCGGAACAGTGCCGAGCGTGTAAAGGTACCGGAAAAGGCGCGTTAGGACCGGGAGCCAACTCAGGAGCACAAGTACGCAGCACAATTGGGGGGATGCCATCAGGCCCACTCGACTTATGGATGTCCAAGGAAGACAAAGCTTTACGGATAGCGCGTTGCCGGAATATAACTTCGGGCATCGCTTGATTATCCAAAGTGGAGTGCGACGCAAAGAGACAGCCTAGAAGATCGGCCTTCTCTTTCGCGGTATGGGCCAGTGAGTCATCCTCCCTATGCAGCGGTGGAATTGAGGTCTGACAGAAATTCCCTTGGACAGCTTTGGCAAGAGACCAGAAGGCTCGAGTTCCCGAAGGGAGGTGGGCCAATTTCTCACTAAATCTGGCATTGTGCTCTGACTTTGCTTTAGCGATTTCCCGCTTGAAGGACCTGGAGGCTGAATTGTATGCTTTTTTTACGTTCGCCGATAGTCACATCACAGGATGTCACCGCTTCTGCCCAGGCTTTAAAGCATTCACGCTTACGGCGCAAAGCCGCTTTGCAAGAACGCCTAAACCAATGCTGGGATTCGCCACCGACCGGCACCGCAGAGAATGGAATAAAAAGTTCCTTCCCATGCAGGACCACCTCGGCGACAGAGTCAGCGACGGCATCTGGAGTACTCAACGAAAAGCAAATGGGCCCCCAAGGGTAGGACGCAAAAAAAGACCGCATCCCATCCCAATCTGCTGACTTATAGTGCCACACGCGGCGACAGCCCGTGAAGCTAGGCCGTAGAGGGCGCGTGAACGGCACAATGCTCCGGACCACACAATGATCTGATGAACCCAATGGCGGTTCAACAGAGACTTGGTAGTTCTCCGGATGTGAAGTCAGCAGAAGGTCCAACAAAAAGAGGGTTTATGACCATCCACATCTGGTATTCGCGTAATCGCAGGGACCATTTGCGTCAAGTCGTAAGCCAAAGCAAAGTCGTGAAAGGATCTTCCCGCATGATCGGTGGTTTCTGAGCCGAGCCAATCGGCATGGTGGGCGTTAAAATCTCCAAGTATCACGATTTCAGCGGTAGGAACCCTTTCGAGCAGGGAATCTGTAGCCATTTGGATGTGCTCAATGAGTCGGTCAGTTTCGGTATTTTCGCTATGGGACCTATACAGGCATGCGTAGAATCGCGGATGGTCATCGCAGTCTACGCGCAGAGGTTAGATAGGTCCCTTCCTTCAAGCGTCCCGAAAATGTTCCAATTTGTACCCCGGGTAGGAGAGGTAGGAAGTATCAGCCGGGGAGGATATCTGAGTCTCGGTAAGAAAGAGCAAGGCCGGCTTCGCAGTCTCTAAATGGTAGTGGACAGCGTTGATGTTGGAATTGAGCCCCCTAACATTTGTGAAGTCCACGGCGAGTGTGGACGGGGGTGCCTTTGTTGAATTGCTCCGTTTGCCCCGGGAACGATTACTGACTTACTTACTGTTTTTATCGAGCGCAGAATTGCCCCCCCCCCCAGAATACGAAGGGCAGCCTGTACGTCCACCACCGGGTGCTGACTGTCCCGGTGTTGGACGCTCAGAGGGGGATTCTCCACCGCGAGCGCGTGTGGTACCCCCCTGGGGTAGATTCTGTTTTTTCTGCACCTTCATATTTCTTGTAGAGGGGGGGAGGGGGGTTGGGCTCCGGGAGTCTCTCTCACCGCACGAAACGCGATTACAATAAGGCGAACCTATTGCATCACTTCACGCCAGTTATCTGAGAGACAGTGGTACGGCCCCTGTCGTGCCTGCCCATTTGGCTGAAGCCCGAAGGCAACAGCATGGCACTCCCACTAGGAGGGGGTTGACTGATTGCGCTGATGAAATAACCTCTGTCCCAGGTTATTTCACCAGTGGGCGATGGGGTCGTCACGTCCCGACGCCAAAAAATTTTATGACCATCCAAAACAACAATCGCTTTTCGTGGTAAACGTGAACGAGCATACGTATCTTATTCTTATGGTTTTTAATTTTAACGTTGACTAAGAACAAATGAAACCAAATTTTCAATTGATTTGATCCTATGCAGAAAATTTACAGGTTTAAAAAAGTATTTGTATTAATTTGTTTTTCTCCTAACTAGTTTAAATTGATCAAAAAGCCGACTTGTTTCGACATTCTCGGTGATGAAATTATACTTGGTATCTTATATGGAATTAAATTCTCTCCGTCCTAAAATTTAACATACTGTTTCGAGTTGGTCTATGAAACAGGTTTCAATCATATTATTAAACACATTGTCTGTTTTATTTTTAGTTAACCTGCAACACTCAAAATAACTACTATCTATTAGTGATATTATCGAAGTATAAAAACTAGCAAAAGGAGTTGAAATAATTCTAAGAATATTTCTTATAGAAGAGAAGATAAAATAATATCGGCGCATGTTCGCCGCCCTTTTCCCTGCCTTTATTACTCTTATGGAATACAAATTCATACATTTAATAATCTCATGAATATTCATTAGTGTTCTATTTCACTTTTCTCAATCTCCCTCGAGCGTATCTTTTACTCGCAACTTATTACTAATTGCATTAATCCTAATCTTTCTTTATTTTCTTCTGCCGTTTTGATTATATGGCACACATATATCTTATCTAAGGGCTAATACGTATGTATGTCGGAGAGTGCGTGAGAGAATATACTACTGCGTTTGCAGTTAGTGTTTATGGACTATGGTAATCCGTAGACTCAAAATAACATTTAAAACAACTAAACAAACTAACATCAAACATAATAATAAAAAAATCAAATCAAATTATATCTTATTAAAATAAAATTAACTTAATTAAACAACAAATTATAAAAAACTAAAGCTACTCGCTAAAGTCCTATTTTATATAACGGTATTTTTAAAATCCAAGTAATGAGATTATAATATCCCTTGAGGCTGTGCATCTGGTCAGACCACAGCGGTGTCCTGAAAGTTTACGTAACTATTTGTAAATGTATGTGGCGATCTCAAACGAAGATATTAGGCTATTTTTCAAAATAACCTGTTTTATTGTTGATTTGAACAGAAACAAAAACTTTTCGATTACCAAAATTTCATTGTTATCATCTAGATTTCAATCGCTGGTAACTGCTTCACGTTTATATTAATTACAGAAACTTACTTCAAATGATTACTACATGTGTAGGCCAAACACAATATTGGATAATATGTATGTTTTGGAACTTATTCGAGTATCTAGATATAACTTTAATTGTTTTTGGTATCAGTATAATATAATACCATACCAGCGTTAGCAATATGCTCAAAATAAATCTGAAATGCAAGTAGTAGTGCGCTGTTGGGAGCGATTTCGTGGTTGGATGGCCGACACACACCGCTGACCACCGACAATGACGCCGGAGCACTGCCCTCGAAATGCGTCTCCAAACGCCAGCTCCACGACTTTTTTACTCAGTGATGGGCACGGTTCGTTCATTGACGACAATTATATGAAACAACAATAAATATGACAGTAGCCTCTGTTGAAATTGAAGCTGAATTTCACGAGTTGAAGCATATATATGTTTATAAGTAGCGTAGTTCTGATTATTTGTTCATACCATTAGTCAACGCTTTTCTTTACCTTTGGATAAATTAAAAACATTTAAAGAAAAATTACGAAAAAGTAATGAAATAACACAATTTCTTTTAAATGAAAAGACACACACCAATCCTTAAACAATAAAGCATAAACTTTCAAACTTTAAATGCGTGGTGCAGAAAGTTATCAACATATTTTAAACATAATTTGTACGGTTCCGAACGCCTATTAAAAATTGCATAGCAAATATTTGTAAGACCTGCCTACTAATATCTACTTACACATGGTATTACTATTTTAGTACCAAGTCATAGAAAATTTTGACTGGCATAGAAATAATTAAATTATTATACTACGAGTCAGCAACATATTTACTATTAACATTCCTAAATTGTAGCACGGAATTTTCAGCGCTTCAACATTGGAAATAGTATAAACATACGTACGAATATGTTATACTTTTTGTAATTATAAAACACGTACTATGAGAACAGATGTTCTTTGTGGTTAAAATAGAGATGATAAAAAAACAAACCGCTTTTCTTTTGCAATGTTGCTCTTTGATCGCTCTGTACGCCGCAACTACGAGCGGGTCACGAATGTACATTATAGATACATATCTAAAAATATAAAGCTTAGGTTTAAAAGTGTTGCAAAATATTCCTTAGAATAATTTCAACGGCCTTTATTACTAACTTTTAATTATGCAGCAGGTGACGTAAATTTATCATTAGAATGCCACCTCGAGTGGCCTATTAAGTGATTTATGTTGAGTAGTGTACTGACTGAGTAGTGACTGTGCCATATCCTTTTAACACTATACCTTTTAAGTTATGGGAGAAATTCGTTCATTCATTAGTTCCGATAATATTAAAAGTGGAAGGGACGAGTTCGTTTGATAATGTTTTCATGGTTGATTGACAATAAAATATATGTAACAAAGTGATTTATTTGTACCAGCCAGTTGAACCAGTTGAATCAGCTTACGGTGGATAACGTCAATCATCATTTAAACTTCAGTAGAGTAAAATACTTGTTATTATTAATTAGTTCTCTATTTTGTATCTTATCTGTATTCTTATTGAATTAATTTTCAATAATTATCTTGGAACTTCGAAATTCCTATTAAGTTAGGTTCTGTCAATCAGAATTCATTGTCATCTATGCATTTTGTTTCCTATGCATATTATATAATGTATAAGCACGTTTAGTAAGCTCATATGTAAGGTAATAAGTTCCTTATTTGAAAAATCTAAACTGCACAGCTGGTAAACTTTCCGTAACACAGCCCGATTATGACTCGACGAAGCATAGAGAGGAGCGCCTTTAATAAGAGCTCTTCGCAAAGTTCTGCTCTGTTTCCTAGCACTGTGACTTTAAACTTAAATGCGCAATTACAGCTTACAAATAATAATATACAATACGACTGGCTAGAATTGGAAACGTCATTTTTACCTAGTTAATTCGCAGAAAGTTTAAAAGTTTTAGGATGTTATACTAAAAATGTTTTCTTTGTCTGTGTCTAATCATCTCTGCGTCGTGAAAAATAACACATACCTAGGTAACACTGAACATTTTTAGAAAATGAAAAACGGCTTAATGTAGAAAGTTGCAATACTTTTATTGTTTTTCGAAGTAATCTCCATTCCTCTCTACACATCGTCGCATTCGATGGAACCACTGAGAAAAGCAGTGGGCCCATTCTTCCTCTCTGCTATGGCATTTTCGTACGCTTTCACCGCATCTTCAAGGCTCGTATAGCGAATACCTCCAATTTTATCTTTAGTTTTGGGTTCGTAGCGTAGTTTGGCGTCGCACAGCACGCTTCAGTAGTCGCTGTTAAAGGACGATCATCGAGATTGCTACGTCCACGCTTAAACTCTAATAAACTGTCATAGCTTTGTTGTTGAGTAAGCCCACAACGAAAGTCATAATAAATCATTGACTGAAAATGTTCTCGCATTAGGTTCATTTTTACGTGTAACAAGAGATTTAAATTTGCCGCAAATTCACAAAAACAAATAACAAATGAATGCAATATACTTCATTAGGTTACCAAAGAGTTCTAAAATTGAAATTCAAAAAAGTTTTCATTAGCTATGTTTCTAACTGGCCAGTTCTTAACATTTTCAGTGTTACCCACGTACTAGATGCCAGACTAGATTTTATTAACGTTTCAGTTCTAAAACACGATTATATAGGAACTAGCAAAGTTTGATATGATATTAACAATTACAACAACTTAATTTTCTTTCTACGTAACTCATATGAAAATTTATTCGCATACAATTAATACTACCATGTTTTTTTGTTTTCATGTACAAACAATATACGTTAAGGCATCGGCTGGCTGATTCTTAAATTTGTATGTATTTTCAACTAAGTCACAAACGAAACTGGTAATATAAATCACCATGGGTGTCGGCCGTGAATCACGAATCGTCATGGAGTGGATTGTAATGGCATCACGACTCACTGCAGCCGTAACCGATCCCGATAATGAGCATCAATACACCGGAATTGAACTCACAATACCACAGAATACAAAATATAGTTGCTCGAACCTATCTACTACAGACTAACGACCGGTTTCAATATCCAAAAAACAAGTAGTTTTTGTAACGAATCGTAGATTTATCTAAAGACCTCTCTATTCGACAGCTGTTCTTAAATTTTTCTTACCCTCAGCATCTACTGGTCTTTTGGATATTGAAACACGGATATGCCTCGCAGATTAAATAGCATTTTCGATTGTATCACAATTGAGTATAATATTTAGAGAACGACATAATTATTGAAATCGGAACTTCGTTGGCGAGGGTCGATGATTAACTTAATCACTGGGAAGCGGTATTGTTTACCGGTATTATGCGTTAGATTGATGCTGAAATATTTCTCAAAATCCGTTGTTATGCTTGACAGTTTTCAGCGACCAAGTGAAACTTGGGAAAAAATACTTAATTATCCTGTAACTAAAATGTTTAGAACGATGTTAAGATATCCTGTTGAAGATAGAGTATTAGTTACTCGCTTATATATATGAACGCATACAATATATGATTGACATTAATCTGACCCACATATCAACGTAAAATCTTAAGGACAACGTACTTGCAAACCAACAGACCGGTAAACACTAAGTGAACCGCCTGCTCGTTTCTCTCCAATAAATATGTAATCAAATCCAAAATCCAGCCGTAGCTGTCTTATAGGTAATTGTTGTTCCTGCATTTATACTTTCATGCTTTTTTGTAAGAACTGTCTTATATACACTGTAGCTCTGTTCTACTGTCGTTAATGCACGGCGACGACGCCTGAGATCATTCAACTGAAAAAATTGAGTGCACGTTTTATAGCACAGAGCCATACGGTTCTATATTATGTCTATTAAAAATACTTTAATATTGAGTATGATTGTTAATATTCTGAATAATTAAAATAAATCAATCAGTGGCACTACAACCTCTTTAGGTCTTGGCCTCAGATTTCTGAATCTGTTTCATGATCATTTTTAAATCTAATAGGCAAGTAGGTGATCAGCCCCCTGTGCCTGACGCACGCCGTCAACTTTTTGGGTCTAAGACATGTCGGTTTCCTCACGATGTTTTCCTTCACCGTTCGAGCATATGTTAAATGTGCACATAGAAAGAAATTCCATTGGTGCACAGCCGGGGATCGAACCTACCTCCTCGACCTCAGGTATGAGAGTCGCACGCTGAAGCGACTAGGCCAACACTGCTCTATTCTGAATAATACGCATTGAATAATTTTCGTTATCAACGAATGTTAACGAACTATGGCTTATGTACCTACTCGTATCTTTACCGACACATATTTTGCGGGCGGATGTTGCTTAGTACGTAACAATTTTTGGGAAAATTTCGATAAAACTTTACAGTTAATCTATTCTTAGTGAAGTAACCATAGTTCCGATTTATATCGTATTTATCAAAACTACAAATTCTAAAACCTTTTAACCGATTGTGTAGAGTGCACTATTGTGCATCGATTTTATTAAAAACATAATAAAACTTACATTTTTAAATTCGAATGCTATGTCGGAGGTATTTCTTAGAGGAAACTCTAGGGAAATTGTCTTTGTGAAAATTACAACGTATTCTTTTTCTTATTAACTGTTCTATGCAGCTATTTAATTAAATATTCAATAAACTGTAAGGCCATGGTAAATCTTGTATTTATAAAATATACTTACTGTATAGGGCTAAAAGAGTGCATGAATAGATTGTATAAATATTTATGAAATCAATTTCAAAAGCACATTTTAAGTTCAGACGTTTATTTGTTTTGTACAAAAATCTCATTGTTCGTAGTTATTTGTTTTGCGTATATGCGAAATAATAGAAGTATGAAATAATCATATAGGCGAAGGATAGCAAATAAGGAATATAATTTTTATGTCTAGAATTTAGGTTTTTTTCAAGACGCCTCGCTGGTATAGCATTCTAAAAAGTAATAATAAATTACTGTTAATTTCTGAAGGCAATTGGGGTAGTCTGATTGATTGTCCTTGTTTTAGGACAACGTCATCCATCAGCTGGACCTAATCGTCCAATCGATCTCTCTACGGCTCTTAAATTGATTGCACACTCTGAGCAAATAGATCGCTTAATTTAGTTTACAGATTGTATTTAATATAAGGAATTATTAAAGACAATAAACAATATCTAGAATCAATTAAAAACGTAATTAATTGTCATGATGGTTTGGTTTGGATGAAAGATTAAAGTAGTAAAAATGTAGTCCAGTATTTACACAAGGCCGTAATGTAGCAAAAATAACTGAACCATAAAATACAAATTGAACATTAACCACAAAACCAATACACACAAATGTGATTTTAATAGCTCTCCAAAAAATTTAAATTTTCACTATATTTTTCAATGAAAACTTAATTGTCATAATGGCATTGCCCGACACATTTACAATACTCTATTGATTTTGGTTTCTAATGAAAGTAAATAGTATTCCATTTTTAAGATACAAGCAATGTAAAACAAAACTTTGTTGGTTTTATAGCACAATAATTGGCGTTTAGAATTGAATAAAAAAGCAGAATACTCTTTGATTAAAATCACTTTGAAACTGGGCTTTTTTTCTTCTTTTTTTTTAGTTTTCTATTTATCCATTTTTATTTATACTAGTATGTTAAAAACATTGTAAATACTCTATATACTAAATTATGTTTAATTCTTCAAAATTATAGAACAAAATATAGCGCTGCTTGAATAGACTGTATTTCTGAATATGATTTGTTAGAATAAAAACTAGTACATACAAAAACAACTTAAAATTATTATATTATATATTTACGTTATTACAGAATGTTTTATATTAAACATATAATTCAATTTGATAATTTAAGCTACTACCGCGGGCGCTCTTGAGTCGTATGTTAGCAAATGAAGATCCTACTCCTCCCGCCGTAACGGTGGCCAAAGCTTCGGAGTGGTCCAGGTCTCTTGCTATTATTCCCTAACAATAAATATTGCTTGATTTAGTAAAAATTCCTACAGCTATTTATAATAGTAATATTCCTACAGCTAGTGATAATACACATTTACACACTAATATAAAACAAGTTCACAGTTATTATGAAAAATTATACTAAATATTTAAAGGCCCATCATATTAATAATCCAATATTAAAAGCAAGAATAGCTTCATGTTTATGTAATTTTTAAATAAATTTAAGTAGGGTTCTAGAATAACAGTGAGGATCTTTCGTTTTAATCTAATACATTTAAATAATAACTGCATTTAATATAGCTATAAATTAAAGATGCCCTTATATTTGACTTGAAAAAAAATCAATCACTAGTTTCATTTTTTCTATTAAAAACGGTTTTTCTGACCTTCGTGTTTATTAAAATATTGTATTAGTAAATTTTTGCTTTAAAATTATTAAATCTACATCTATTCAATCAATCAACTTACTTTTATTATTTGTTGTCCCGGATCGGAATAGAAGATTTCTTTTACCCTCTTCTTAAACGGTATAGCCATATATTCAGCTTTCTGTTGCCACACCAGCCTTCCATTGTAGCTTGTACCGAGTATCAAATCACCAGCAAAACATGACGATAAAGTCACTAATAGAACAAAACTTAGAAGTAATAAAAATCTCATCGTACCAATCTCTTGTGTCACGTACGAGATGCAAACTACTAAAGAACGTATTGAAGACTTAATATAATATGTATAAATAGTGATTCAGCGGTTTTCTCCCGGTTAATAACAAGAATAGATAACGTCAAGTAAAACAAGTCACACTGATAAGAGAATGATGATAAGGTATTGTCATTTTAATACTGTCGTGTTCAACGTTTTACTCGCTTGAATCGTTTTGTTTTCGTGTTACAGATCTTTTAAATTTAATCATCATTCAATCAATCATTTGTAACCAATAAATTCGTTTCCTTTACACTATACTTTACAGATTAGGTCTCTCTATAGAAATTCCTTGCCACAACTCAACTATTTCGGAAAAAACCTTTTAGAGTCTCTATAAAGTGGAATACGCGTCCTATTTCTATTCAACTAGCTCTATCCGGTCTCGTAAGTAAGCACCTATACGCTGTCCCTTTAGCTGACCCTGTAATAGTCGGATTATAATTGAGATCCTTGAGAATAATTCTCATACACAACTTCTAGGAATTATTCCTAGAAGTTGTGTATACCAATTGAGCAATGATTGTATAAATTCCTACATACAAAAAATAGAACTTGTATTTTATTGCCCGCTCTAAATATTAGAAAAACCGTCGATCTTCTGATGCTTCAATTAACGTAAATTTTCAATCATTTGCCTGAGTTAGAAAACCTGATAATGCCTGGCACTACCATCCAAGTAGGGTATATTTTGTAGTTATTTGAGCAGAGCCTATCCATTAGGTGTATAAGCAGTAACCACGCAATATTAAGATCTAATCAGACGTAACAACTGACACGCAATGCTGAAATTTGGGACGCAGAATTTTTTGGATTCCTTAAGTTTCATATAATTATGTGAATGTTAGGCAGATACATAATCATTAATGCGTCAATGTTAATATAAGAAGGAAACGAAGGAACAAAAAAAATTTTTTATTAGGTTTGATTTTCTCCCAAATGTACGTTTTTTGAGACTAATTGTTTTATATTATAATTGGATGCCACAGATCAAGTATTAAGTACATCTTCAACGGGACAGCCAATGAAAAGTACCCTACTGTAGTACAACGGATATCGTTCAATAAAAATCGTAAAATAAAAAATCCTGTGCCTTTTTTAATAAAAGTAAAAGCTGAGACGTATGGGGTACCCGTTTTTCAAAGAACCGCATTCGTATCTTATTAAATAGAATAAGATACGAATGCGGTTCTTAAATAAAATAAAATACCAGGTCACATGCGTGAAATGAAAGCAATACGTCTCAATAAATATCATACGGATCTTGATTCAGAGACTCAAAACCCAAAGAAATAAAATATAACATATTATAAAGGAAATTACAGAACATCCAGCTGATGCGATGGCATTTCCGGCTAATTAATACATCTACCGATGGTAATATAAGCTAGCATTAATTGTGATTTTTGATTCTTAAGATTAGCTTTTATCTGTTAATATTGTTACTTGTAATTTTATTTTCGTTACTTTAGTGAAGCACTTTTTGCACTTTACCCTTAGTATTTCTTTTTTTCTTTCTCGTTACTAGGGTTGCCTGAAAGAGATGATAGCTTGTTAGCGATAAAGCCGACCGTTGCTTCCTTAATAATTTATGTTACCAGCTTCTATATTCTAATGCAAAGTGTTAATAAATAAAATATATAATACCTACCCCATTATTATACCTAGGGCTTTTGCTTAACATAACAAATAAATCTTGACCAATCTTGATATTATGGAAGATACTTAATACTCTCATCCCAAAGATCGTAGGTTCAAACCAGGGCTGTGTACCAATGGACTCGAAAGGACGCAAAACGAGTCGACGGCGTGTGTCGGGCACAGAAAGCTAATCACCTACTTGTCTGTTATATAAAACAAATGATTACGTAACAGCTACAGAAATCTGAAGCTCAGACCAAAGAGGTTGTAGCGTTACTTGTTTTTTTTGTGGTATATAATATAAAAGGTACATTGGATGTGCAAAAAGTATGTGAGTTTAATATGAGTTAGATGTTAAGTTTTCGAATGAGGTATCTAACAATGGTATTGCAATTCTAATATACAGTATTGAAATACCTATAAAATTGTAACATAAAAGCAGTATAAAAGTACCATTTAAAGCTGCTTTCATGTTCTAAATTCAAAAGTGCTTCCTACAACTAGCGATCTAAATGTACTAGTAACGTCATATACACGAAAGCATAAGTGCACGGTCTTGTCGATATCTGGAACTTTGGCTCGTGAGCAATCTGTTTACGTAACAGCCGTTATGCCGAAGAGGGTTTCCGTAGTAGACGTTAAACATATTGCCTCATAAATCGTAAGAATCCCAGCCAGCTATACATCTGTAACGGTGTCGATTTGACTACGTTTTCTTTACGATTCCACGATTGCGCTGTTTAGATTCAATATAGATGGTAATGTGTACTTGTTGATTTTATTGCCAATGCCCTGATTTTGTAATTAAATATTACAAATCGGATAAGTGTTCTCCACTTACGAATAGTTCGTTATATTTTACGTTGTAATGTTTAACTACATATTACACAGTACCTTCGTTTAATACAAAACAACTTTATAAATATAAATAACCTAGTTTTTCAATATGTTCTTTGTAGAATAGTTATCCGTTGTCCCGGTTTCTTTAAAAAACTTTAGAATATCCCATCTGCAAACGATGTTGGAAATATAAGAACTCTATTTACTTTTTATATTGCTTCTAACGTACATAAACAAACATTTAATTGACGATTACATTAAGCTAAAATAAGAGAGAGAGAGAAACCAACTCAAGTTTTTCCGAATGACATTCTATTGCATAAATCCGCACACGGGTGTCCGTCCTTGTATTTAATTAAATTAATAGTATATTAAAGAAAAATCTTTCAATTGATTTGGAGAAATAACACCTACTCGCACGATAAAGGAAAACTTTTTGAGGAAATTGATATATTTGTGATCGAACACCTTCGACGAACACAGGGCCACCAAACGGCAATGTATCAATGAAGAACATAGAGAGATAGAGATATCATATACATGAATTAACAAGAAGAACCAAAATATAAATGGTCTAATGCAGTAAAAGTAGGTTAAATACAGTTTCATAACTTTATTGAAGATTAGATACGAATATAACGGGTGCTCATCGCACGCGTTACAAATGTTGCAAAATTGCTTTTGTTGCTCGATAAATTAGAAATACTTGAGGGGCAGCGGAGAAGTTTTCTTTTGTTCAAATTCTGGGAGATGTTTTTATTTTCACAACGTAACTTTATTTTCCATATTAAACAAAAAAATCGTAATAATTCTACAATAATCTTTGTAGATTAATAGTGAAATTGTTCGCTTCGTTAATTAATTACCCCATAATAATTTTCTTTATTAGTTCTGGCCCAGATACTAGCCACCATAATGAACAAACCTGTTTTCACAAATTGTGTTAGTTTATATAACTTAATTGATGATTAGATACGAATATAACGTCCCCAAACATAACAATCCTTTCATTCTCCTTTAGACACTCCCAATATTTCTCTGACACTTTCCCAAGACCCTTCTATCTCTTATTTATAAAGGTATAAAATGTTTTTCAAGACCTACGCCGTAGAATTAGGTCCCAAGTAAAAAATAGAGGTATATTGCTTACTTGTTTACTTATATGGAATTTTAGGTTCATCTATGAAACTTCGCTGACTGGGCTAATTGTGACCAGAGAAAACAAATCTCATTAAAAATTTTAATTCCTAAAATTTTAATTTATACTTTTTGTCTAACTTTTATCGTTTTGCGAGTATTTGCGAAGAAACACTTTTATCCAACCATTGCCGGGGGATGCTGGCACTGAAACCTTTAAGCCGGAAGTACATTACGAAATTATTGGCATGCATGGGAATTCAGTTTCACGAAAGTAGTTTGGATATATGCGAAATTTGTAAAATAATTACTGTCGTGAAATCCTCAGTATCGCAGTAACGATGGCCCCATTAGCATCAAAGCTTTATTTTTCTATATTCAATGTAGCTAAAGAGATGCTTCTCTATAAACATAAAATGCTGCGTTTTTTAGCAAGTAGAAATAATTTTAAGTCTTTATCATAAAAATTCAGGGTGGCATCATGTATTAGCATCAAGATACAAACTTCCGCATAGCACAGGCACTTTCGCGACACTAGTTTCACGTCGCATCAAAAAATCGCGCAGGGCACGGAACTCATTTGCATGACGAAAATATTGAATTACACGTGAACAACTGTTGGTAAAAATATTGTCACGAAATTAATTTCAGGCCACTAATTTCGTAATGTAACTCCGGCTTTACACATTGATTTGTATCACTAAAACTACATTATATAAAATGCAACGTTGAGTGCCGAAATTATGATTTAAAAACGTACGTTTAATAGACTTGACGGGACTATTTAATATAATTTTAGGTTTTTAAGTCCCAAGATCATGTCCGCTATAGACACTAACTCTCTCTAAGTCTGGCCATAAATACTGTTACATAAAAACTTTTATTTATTTCAACTTTTTAATTACATATTTTGAATTTGGAACACAAAAATAATATTTTAGAACTTCTTTCGGTTTTGCGCCATTTCACATATTTTTTCGTGTGCATTATCAAATTACAATACGGAATGGGGTGTTAAAGAAAATAGGATTGTAGTGATCGCCTTGCACAAAGTGCGTATGGAGCCGTCGGTCATATTCCAGGCACTTCAAAAGCTTGGTATCAGCCGTATATTCGTATATCGTACTATCAACAGATACAACAACACTTCGTCTGTCGAAATCAGGGCGGCAGCGTGCTGTTAGAACTACAAAGGCTGTTAATGCTGTTAAAGCCTGAATTCGTCGAAATCCCATTAGGAAGCAAAAATTCTTATCGTGAGAAATGAAGATTCCCGCTAGGACTTTGACGCGTATTATAAAACGAGACCTGAAGCTCGGTGCTTATCGTCGACAGTCATACAGTCGTACAAATCAATCGTTACAATTAAAGAGAGTGCATCGATCAAAACGCCTTCTGTCGCGATACGGAGGTATATAGGCACAGAAATATCCTCTTTACCGATGAAAAAAAATCACGACTGAACACTACGCTGTAGCTGTACGCTCACAGTTCTAAAGAAGCTGCTCAAGTGGTCGGAAAGGTACAACATGGTCATCATCCTGCGTCAGTGATGGTTTGGTGGGGCGTGTCTTATAAAGGATAAAACTACATTTAGTAATTACTTCAGCCAAAGTGTATCAAGATACAGTCTTGGATCATATCGTGAAACCTCTCAGCAATACCCTCTTTAGAAATATACCGTGGACTCTCCAGCAGCATTCTGCACCTGGTCACAAGGCACGACCTACCCAAGCCTGCCTTGAAACCAACGTTCCAGACTTTATAAAAGCTGAAGTTTGGCCCTCATCTAGCCCAGACCTTTAGGGGGGCCCCCCCAACCCGAGGGGGGCGGCAATTCAATTTCATTTGTAATAGAACTTATGGCTGGACTAGGTATATACAGAGTAAATTGTATAGTATGTGAAACTGCTTAAACTGAAAATAGAATAGATGCTAGAATACCATTTAACCAGTAATATTTTTTTATTATTGTTTAACCTATTGGGAAATAACAAATTAATTAATTTTTACATACTTTAATATAAGAGGGCAGTTTTGGCGTAGCGCTTTTAGCGTGAGAGTCTCATCCCTGCGGTCGTATGTTCGAACACCAATGGTATTTCTGTCTATGAGCGCATTTAGCACCCGCCCGTACGGTAAAGGAAAACGTCTTGAGGAAACCGACATCCCTTCCTAACCCAAAAAGTCGACGGCGTGTGTCATTTAGAAAGATTAGAAAGGCCTATTAAATGAAACAAATAATCACGAAACAGATACACAAATCTGAGGCCCAGACTAAAACGCCACTCGTAATATACAAGAAAAACAATTGTTTTATGTATTTTATTTTATTTTTCTATCAGTCAGTTTTTCCTGTGATTCCTTCTCTTGTAGCGTTCATTATAGGAATTGCATAATATAAAAGCTATTTACAAAAGCGGTACTTAAATAACTGTAAAAAATTCGCCTATTAATGCAGTCTCAACAACTTTTCTTATTACTGCGACGGGAACGAGACACTGAAAAACTTATTTACTGGAGACGATAAAACAATGAAACATCAATTCATTTAAGGATTTCGAGGGCTTTTATTTTCTTTGAAAAATGTTATGTAATCATTAATGTAGATATACAAAAGGTTATAATACTATTTAGGCTTCTGAATAAATAGAGTTATAAAAGCCGGATATACTAAAACTTCTATTCCTTTGACTGCACATTTCACACATGCCAACTGAATGATTTTTCAATCACGCGGCACGCTTTATACGTGCGGCACATATGTGTTGCCTTTATTACCTTCGTTACCTTCCAGCCTTAAATATAAGAATGATAATCCCATACTAACTTAGAAACGAACAGTATTCGGTATTACAATTATAATAGTAACAATCCAGTGGCTCTTCAATCGTAATTGGGTATTTTGCTCCCATTCATTACTTTGATCAATTTATTTTATATAGAAATATATGATTAGTCTGGGCCTGACACAACTAATCGATTTACGGGTATAAGACATGCCAGTTTTCTCACGATGGAACCTTGGTGCTGCTTCTCCGTACAATTTTTAATTGCTTATATTGAAAAATGGATTAGTCCACAACCGGGATTTGAACTCGCAACTTGGAAAACTTTGGAAGTAATATAAACTATGAAGTGGAACTGACAGAACAAAAATAATATCTCTTTTACATTTCCAAATTATAATATTGAAGATACACAGAAACAGGAACTACAATTGCAGTTCAGGTGCGTTGTTGAGAGTGTTTTAGTATTTACTAATTGAGTAATATATATTATGATCCTGAGAAGTGTATAACAGTATTATTTTATTTTTATGAACACACTTTCCAATCGTAAAGGCCATGTTTCATATATAGGTACATAACTCAGACACAAAAGGCCGATTACCTCTAAAGAATATATATGTACAAATAACTATTAATTTATACAGGATTAATTGTTCATAATTATTGTAATTCTATACAGAAACGGTCTGTAAGCTTGTGTATAACACTGTGTGTTGTGTGTAACTAATATATTCTTTTATTTTATAATACATACATTTATAACAATTATATCTATTAAAATTTATTATAAAAAACCGAGAATAGAACTCAATTTAAGCTGTGCGTAAAAATAATACTAATAAATCTATTGAACTATAAAATTTATTTACAAAATAAACTATATTACATCATTGTTGAAAATATTATCATGTTTTACACGTAGAATCTACCCAGAGTAAAGTGTCTCATAAAAAGTATTCATTTCGTAATGATGAAAAAACTAATTCTAAACTAATTTTCATTACTATCCCGTTTCAAAACATAGTTGAAATTTGTGATAACTGAAACGGAAAGAGAGCACCAGTGCATATAATTTTGGTACTTGTACAACTTTCCTGGAAGTTGAATACGAAATTTTCAATTTATCGCACACTATAAAATTCAGTGTCGAGGTGTAGGTTAATATTATCTCGCTTACAAACTCACAATAATGGTCACGTAGAACGTATTCCCTTTGAGTTAAGAAATGTATTATATAACATTATTATCTATCTTTATTACTAGAGTAAAACAAAATTGTTACTTTATAACATAATCTCTCTTTAATCGGCAGCTTATCTCTGACCATCGTTGTCAGCAAGAAGGCGTCTGGAGCGGACTATCTGTTTCCACCGGTTTCGGTCCAGCGCGTCTCTTATGACACTGTTCGCTGTAGGCATATACTAGACAGGCGACCATTTCATAAAATGACTATTCCACCGAGAAAATAGATAACAGAAATAGAAAACGTATTTCGTCTTTGATAGTATAAATTATTAATCTTATAAAATTACGGCACATTTTTTAAATCTACCCAATTTATAAATAGGTACTTGGAATACTCAATCATGATTTAAACATTTCAGCTCGTTCACTAGAAAATTATAATTCCAAAGCAATATCATCATAACGTTTAAGCTTCTAAATGTAAAGTAAAATCGATACAGCCACAAAGACCCCAGAGAAACTCATGCAAAGTCGGCGTCCAGACATTTAAGTAAACGGATAGCGAATTGTATAAATGGGCTATTTATTGGAAATCGGTTTACGCCTGACTCGTCTGCGCGACCATTACCGGAGCTGTATGTATAAAATTGACATGTCTTTATCATTTTGTGGGAAAATGTCGCCACTCATATGTATATGTGTCAATCTAGGATAGCTCATAGTACTTTACAGGTAAATAATTCATCGCTATAAATCATTTGAGACACGTGTCTAAAATATCAGGTGCGACAAATAACATAATGTTAAAAATTTATTCAGAAAATTATCTGTTTTTTTCTTTCTATTTGTAGAGTGACATGAAGATTGAAATAAAATTAAATCAAATTTCATTATAAATGTTAAGGGAATGTGTAAAAAATGCCAACCCCGAAGTGTTGAATATTTTAAGTTTGACTCATATTAAATATGCAATTCAATATCATTGAAGATTGCGTCAAATGCGGTTTGTGAGGACTCGATGAAAGTAATGACTCAGGTTGAGTCAACGTTGCGTTCGTCATATTGCGTAGGTTTGGAAGGATGCAAATTGCTACCATCACTGAATTATCTGTATAAATTTTTAATCTGTGTCAAAATATCTAATTATAAGGTAGTCAACACATGCCTTTGTAATATTAAAAAGAAAAATAAAGATTTATTTATATTTTTTCTTATTATTTCTGCCTTTCTATCTTATTTATGCCTCGCAAAACTCAACTTATTTCAAGAACTACCTATATACATTTTTACCCATAAATATACTTTTGGTAGCCAGGCAGGTCAAATACACTTTTTATAAAATATAATATATTTATCAGGAGTGGAAAGGCAACGTTATTTCCACGACGTTTTCATTTTTCATCGTTCGCATTTTCACTTAATAAGATAAAAAATCTAGTGTAAATGCAAGCGCAAACAGAAAATCTAATCACAATTAAAGTAATTGAGGACAAAATATATCCACGCGACGTTACGGCCATGCTCATCAAAACATCGTTAACCAAAAAGCAGTCACTTTACGACGCAACATAAAATCTTCTTGTTAGAATTTTTACTGGTGCCTCTGATATATTTTTAATATACACATTTTGCTTTACTTTGCTACCATTCGCTATTTGTTTTGTCGTGGTGCATTTTGAGATATACTCAAAAGTAGCCTGTGCCGGATCGAATGTGCACGATTACATTAAGTAATTTAGAAAAAAACCTGCACAAAGTTTAATAACGTATAAATTAGATTTATGGTTTTCATCATAACACTACAAACGTTGTGTACAGACCTACAATTAATAAATGTCACTTAAAATGATAATATAAGGGTTATGTAAAATTATAGTGTTTTATCTGTATGTATCACCTTCAGTAATATTTTGGCAATGTTTTATTGGAATATAATGTCACATTTTTTTATATAATAACTATACCTAGGTAACACTGAAAAAATTTTTAGAAAATGAAAAACGGATTAATGTAGAAAGTTGCAAATACTTTTATTAATCTCCGTTCCTCTCTACACATCGTCGCATTCGATGGAACCACTGAGAAAAGCAGTGGGTCCATTCTTCCTTAGGGGTCTTTTCTATGGCATTTTCGTACGCTTTCACCGCATCTTCAAGGCTCGTAAAGCGAATACCTCGAATTTTATCTTTAGTCGCTGGGCGCCAGGATAGGACTGTATGGCGGATAACTCATTATCTCGACAACTGCCATGGGCCTCCCCACAAAACCCCGACTCCGCACCGCCCCCCAATCTCCGCCTCGCCCCCCACCCCCCCCAAACCATATCTCCCCCCCTTCCCTCCCCCCCCCCCCCCCATTTTCCCTCCTCCCTGCTGGCCCCCCTTTTTCCCCCCCCGGGCCCCCACCCTAAAATTTCCAATCTCTTTTTTTTTTTTCCCCCCCCCCCTCCCCCCCCCCCCCCCCCCCCCCCCTTCCCCCGGTTTTTCCCTTTTTTCTTTTCTTTTTTGGGGGCGGGGGGTATTTCCCCCCCCACCCCCCCCCCCCGGAAAGTTTCCCCCCCCCCCAACCCCCCAATTTTTCCCCCCCCCCCCCCCCCCCCCCCCCCTTTTTTTTTTTCTTTCCCCCCCCCCCCCCCCCTTCCCCAAACGGGGGGCCCCCCCCCCCCCCCCCTTTTTTTTTTTTTTTTCCCCCCCCCCCCCCCCCCCCCCCCCCCCCCCCCCCCCCCCCCCCCCCCCCCCCCCCCCCCGGGGGGGGGGGGGGCCCCCCCCCCCCCCCCCCCCCCCCCCCCCCCCCCCCCCTGTTTTTTTGTGGGGGGTATAGTCAAATATTCAACAGTCCGTTTTGCGAAGTGCGCTGAGGAGGATCCTTCTTCGAGGGCGCAGCTGTCGAATTTTTTCCAAGACAACAGGCAAATAGCGATTGACATACCAGTCTGCAGTAACAGTCCTTCCACCTTCTAGCACAAGTGTCGCAAAATGACATTCCGACCAAAGAATGAGGCAGTCATCAATTTTTTTTACTTGATTTCTTCATTTACTTTACCCTAGTTGGCCGATCCTCGAAAGGAAACACCCACTGAGCTCATTGTCTTTTGGTTTCGGGTTCGTAGCAATATATCCAGCTTTCATCACCTGTGACGATGTCAAATACAGCATTTGAGTCACTGCCGTAGAACTTATATATCATTTGGCGATACCAGTCCATGCGAAGGTGTTTCTGGTCGTCGGTTAAAGTATGGGGAATCCATCTGGTACAAAGCTGCCTGACGCCTAAATTTTCGTGTAATATTTTTTGAACTTGACTCATACCAATGCCAAGGCTTGCCCGTATCTGCTGATAGGTCACTCTCATATTTTCCTCTATCATGCGTCGCACAGCAGTAGTCGCTGTTAAAGGAAGTCCCTCAAGCGGATCGTCATTGAGATTGCTACGTCCACGCTTAAACTCATTAAACCAAGAGATTTTCCGCCAATTCACAAAAACAAATGAAAGCAATATACTACATTAGGTTACCAATGAGTTCTAAAATTAAAATTTAAAAAAAGTTTTCATTAGCAATGTTTCTAACTGGCCAGTTCTAAACATTTTCAGTGTTACCCACGCATATTGCGGCCGATCGCCTGAAAACAATGCATATAAAATGTTATCATTAGGCCGTTTCTAAATTAACCGACAGAACATAAAAAAGTACTACTATACATTTGCTTAAAATGGTTACTACTGAATTATTTGATCACTCGAATCAGGATGTACATATGAAACATATTATATAAACCTTTATAATAAACGGGAAAACTCCAAACCAGGCTAAAAAAGCTTAACTTTTTACCCTAAAACCTTAAAACCGATTTTGATTAAATTCGGACCTCGGGGATTTTGTTTTTTACTAACAGGAAATGTTCGGGATGAATATAAATATGTTATCTACATTATGACTAGATTTCTGGTCTTTTCAAATCAGTTTTTTTAAATGTAAAACAATTCCGATTCATTTTTATTTGCAATTTAACAAGCAATGGTGTGAAGTTAGAGCAACAACAAACATTATTATATTTTAGAATATCTATTCTAAAAATATATAATAATAATAAATAGAATATATTCTATTCTATATTCGAAAATATAATAATGTTTTTAATCTGATTATTGCTGGCATATTTTAAATCTTAAAATTCTAGCAAGTAAATGAAGGAATGAAAAATTTGACATAATAAAAATGATGTACAGTAAAATGAGAAAGTGCACTAGCCCACACTAGGACCGTGTCGTTTACAACTAGTCTCTACTTGAAGGAATAAACGAATTTGTATTTTGAATTCCAACAAACAAATACACAGTATTTAAAATTTTAAATACTGTAGCGTTTCTCTCATGTTCTCACAAATCTAGCAGTCTGGTAGGTAAAATCCTTAGATTTTATTCTACCCACTACGAGATTGCGGATTTAACAGAAATGCGTGGTTAGCATCCACCCAGGATTTAGTTTGCCTTCTAGCGTCAACTTTCAAAGGAGCTGGAATGATCGTCTTTATAAATTTGGATACTAAAACTTATTAGGTCACACTTCAATTACAGACCGCACAAGGTTGGTGGCCATTCCATTGCCAAAAGGACTGAGTGCAGGTCAGATTTCTCGCCATGCTCAACGACATCATATGCCGCTCTTTTGCTGTCGTCAACGTTCCAGCCATTTTAGAGCCAACAGGCATCGCTAGAGACGATGGTGGCTAGCGGCCGGATGGGATGTCGTTGTTCCCTTGAATGGGACGGGTCATATGGGAAGCTTGCATAGCTAGCCATACTTATGTGGATACATTAGCAAAGCAAAAAAGCAGGCGCAGCCGCAGAGCAGGCGAAAAATAATAAACGGCTCAAATATAAGTGTCTGTCCTCCAACCTTGATTTTGTTGTGGGGCTCAAGTGCACAGGCGCTAATTAAAGATTTAAGACGGCGCCTGTAACCCCAGAGCTGGTCCTCGCTCAACGAATAAGTATTGCAATACAGCGAGGAAATGCTGCCAGCATTAAGGTACACTGCCACAGGGACCAAACTTTTAAAATTTGTTTTTATTTTTTATTTTTAAATATTATTATGTACTAATATTACAAAGTAGGTTAAGAAAACGGTAATAAACTAAAATATTATCATCTTTCTATCTTGGATCTTGGCAAACGAATGATGATAAAGCGTTATCTTAGCGGCAGCTATTTTAGTAGAATAACGTAGCCTCTCAGTAGAAATTTCACGATGTTTTAGTATTAAATAAGATACCAAATAAATTAATCAATTTAGCGTAATTCTTAAGAAAATCAGTCAACATAGATTTTGTTGACAGATTTTATACTCAGCTAGAAACTCGTACCGTTGGAGGACTATAGACTAGACACACACTAGAAGGCTTCTATTTGCCAATAGAAATTACAGACTCACAGAAACGTTTCCAACTTATAGCCTACTTTATTCATGATTGATCTTGATAGTATAAATGTTTTTTTTCGTGTCAATGCACATTAGCTCATACGGCGAAGGAAAACATCGTAGGCATAACAGCATACCACAGACCCAAAATTCGACGGCCTGTATCAGGCACAAAAGGTGGATCTACTACTACAACTCGTCAAGAAGATGATGAAGAGTCTGAAATCTAAACTCTTGCGTCACGTCCTTTTTGTTTCGATAGACTACTGGCTGTGCTGGTTCCACACGCATTAATTCGGTTGTAGCACAAAGCTTTCTTCGGTAAATAGACTTTTTAATGCAAAAATAATATTTTTTGATAGATAGGTATCGGGGACTTTTTAGTAGATTTGGATGTCTTCTATAAAACTGTAGTACATCACTTTGCTCTAATGTCAACAGTTTCCGCAGCGTACGCGAAATAGGAATTTTTATTGGTCTTTTTCCGGGTTACTCTATCGTAATTTCATACAGAATCCTTACGTTTTTTAAAATATTCTATAGCTCATATTCATCAGGGATAACAAAGGGTTCTAATTGTGAAATCTTTATTTCAAATCAGTCCTGTAGATTCGGAACCTATTCAATGCAAACAAATAAATCATTCCTCCCAATCATTTCCTCTTTAAATAAGAGTAGATAAATAATAAAAGTAAAATATAAATCTATGCCTCAGCCTAGGCCTCAGATTTCTGTATCTTTTTCATGATCAAGTTGAATCATGAAGATCTTTTTCATGTTAATCTAATAGACAAGTATGTGATCAGCCTTCTGTTCCATACACACGCCGTTAACTTTTTGGGCGTTTTTTTACACACGCAAAGCATGCCGGTTTCTTCGTGATGTTTTCCTGCACCGTGAGCGAGTGTTAGATGCCATTATGCCATAAAGTCATGATTTTTGCAAAGCTGGGAATCTACGACCTAAGGGATGAGAATCGCACGCCGATGCCACTACGCCGGCACTGCTCATTGTTACGTTTACCATTCTAATTAACATTAACATATAAACATTGTTCAAACACTAAACTTGTTAAGTTGTGTAATTAACAAGAAAATCACTGATCCCGATTAACTGACACACCCAAGCCAGTTGTACATTGTCTTACCTCGGATGAAATTACTATTAGATGTAGCACTTGATATACGTTACACGAGCCGGCAGAGAATAGAATAAATATGCCTGTGTTTAGCCAGTATTATTTCTTGTGTCTCAGCGTATATCATTAAAAGCGACATTCTAATACGATAATGCCTGATTAGGCTATGCATAGTGCTGTCAGTGAACTTGTTTTCGAGATTTACGAGAAAAATCCTATTTTCACAACTAATTAAAAGATACATTGTTTAGTATCTTATTATTTTCATTGTGAGCAGGTGTTGTTTTATCAGCGAGCGGAACATTGGCCTCACTTCCGCCCTTATCTTAGTTTACTTGCGTTGCCTGGGATTCGTTAAGTTAGTCAGCTGTGCAACCTTTTAAACATACCTATGTATGCCTGCGTTTTCGTACTCGATTGCGAATTAATATCGATTTTAAAAACAATTTTTAAATTACGTTACACCAATTCTATTCATACGATGTCGTAATTAATACATAGAAATATATTAATTATTCGATTCAAATTATTAATTAGTTCTTAGTATACCTAAAATGGGTACATGACGTACTGGTTCATCTGTAATTTTTTTCATTTATTGTTCTAACAATATAAAATAAGGTACAGGATAAAAAACCTAACGTAACTACACCTTACTACGGCTAATTTTTGTATACAATAATCACAGCTTAATACAGTATGCATAGTTAAAATACTGTTTTATTGTATTTCGTCTCTAATAAGCAAATAAAAATCCAATGGTGTCGTTCCGTAATCAATATACTCGTATAATCAAAACATTTATTATTTCATGTTTGTGTATTTTGTATAAATGATATTTGTGGTTAATTAAAAAGTATGTAATGTATATATTTGTTTGGCTCGATCCCAATAAAGGCAAACAAATAGTGGAAATTGCAGTTTATCAATGCTATGTTATATACTTTTTAATAAAACGAACTGTTTATGAAAGATTGTTTATCAGAGTAAATTCAATTTCCAATTGAATTTTATTTACGCTACAGAAGAAATGCAGCGTAGCAGCTGTAGAGCGATATTATCGGATTAACAAAATTATTTTCCAAACTTTTAATACTAAATTGCAATTTGGTTTATTTCCATGCTACGGTATATTATAATATAAGAACGTTCTCTTGGAGGTGTCTTATCTTTTCTAGTAAGCTTTCTATCAGTTAATATTTAGAATCATTAAGTATTAATAGATACATATATTCATTATTGATTTTGCAATATACGGTACAATTATATTGTGTATGAATGGTACGTCAAATGTCAAATGAATTTACTATATATTTCAACTTATATAGTAAAATAATTTAATTAAAAGTTAAAATAAATAAGTAGGTGGTAACGAGTGTGTTTGGTATTTTCAATGGTATAACAAATAGAAAGCTCGAAATATATCGATTTTGAAACAAAAACGAGGGTTGCACCCCGGGTGAACGCCCCTGTCACTGCAGATTCACCCCGCCACATCGGTTGGGGTTGCTACGTCACTAATGGAGTAGTGACGGGTAAAATATGGACCCATTCTCCTTTTCATACATTGAAAAACAGCCGGAACTCCAGAAATCATTCCCAAAGTTAAATCTAGCGTATGTTCTCTCATACAATAAATATGTCCCGAAATGTAGCTCGTAATGGCAGAGACACAAAGCTGAACGTTGTTTAAGAAGAATTGAATGTGTGTTGTCAGTATAAAGCTACGTAATTGAAACATGTACCGCTGCTGTAGTTAAATTGCCTAATCTACATAAAATATATCACATTGGATTTTACGCCAAGCGGCTCATGTTCATGAAACAAATAAGAACGTAGGATACAAAGCTTAAGGAAAGTTTAAATAATGTAGAAGTTTTAATAGACAAACTTACAGAGATCGTTTTGAAAATTACATTTTGCGTAACTTTAAATCTCTGTTCCGTGACAATTAAAAGATTAGTCGTCATCACTTTCAATACCTACTTTACCTATGTAGAGTAGCATTAAGCATAATTAATAATAAGGATATTTTGTATAACCTTTACTTTGCCCAAATGTTATATAGAATTTGATATGTAAAGGTGGGCATTATTTGCCATAACTTTACTATCATATCGAACTTTAGTATTTAGTACTTTAGTTACATACAATATCCAAAAAAATTTAGAATTACAATAGCATAGTTAGACAAAAAAGTCAACAATCATGCTTCTCTTAAAGTCGTCTAAATAATCTACATTTTATATTATACGACCCTTTCCCATAAAATCTGAAGTAAAACCTACACTTATGAGATAAACTGTAAGATCGACAGATTTTTGAAGTACCCAGTTTCGATGTCACTCCCTCATAACTATTCGCTATTCACATCTGATGCTTGATTCGATAAAGTTCAAACCAATTCAAGCGTTCACATTTGAAGCAATGAGACAATTTGAATACCTCGCTGAATTTATTGCAAGCTGGAGATATTTAGTGCCAAGCTTTAGAGAGAATTGTGCAAGTCAAAATATCGTTATTTCAAAACGTGACAGAAGTAGCGTTATCTAACGGTTGCCTGAAGGACAAATACTGTTATATAAGGACAAGATCTTCTTTAAAGTACAACTTTAATAATGCATTTTCCCTACATAGTTACAGGTTAAATTAAAGAAGATTTTGCTTTAAAGATTAGATTGTATGTACACTGTACAGTATATTCAAGAGAGCACTTTTCGTCTTCCATTTTATGTATACGAATACTAGTGCATGTTCTGTAGTCTTTAAAACAAAAAAATCCCAAGCGCACTGATTGTGCAGGATCCCGATTCAAACACAAAGGATTGAAACAAAAGAAAATTTCACATTTTCGAAGCATCCATTACATATGAATATACGAGGATTTGTTTTACATAAGAAGGATTTACTAGAATAAGTATGTTATGTTGGATAAAAGTACAAGGCTGAAGGCGTTCAGTAAAACGTTTCATATGTAAATGGTTCAGTAATCTGCAGGAGCTCTTCGACGACCAGACATCGATCGCCAATGAATCGTGGGCTCAACTCTCAAACTTTCCCTAATACCTACGAATCCTGTTAAGGGTGAGCAACAAACTGGAAACTTGCTTTTCGACGATTTTTGTCCGCAACCAAAATTTTTGATTGAAAATTCAAATTTAGAAGACATTGAAAAATAAATGGATTATTTAAGTTCCATTTTTAAACAGACGTAAAGTGTTTGAATTCACTCATTTGGTCATACATATAATTAAAAAAAAAGGTACGGGAAAAAAATTAAGCAAAAAGCCCCTCTACTTTTCGAGATTTGAGTAGATTGAATAGCATGCAAGTAGTTAATTATAATTAAATAGTTCAACAACATTTCGTTTTGCAACCGGACATAAACAATAAGTTCATTGTACATTTAAAAAATTTAATAAAAAATATCTATAATTATTCTTCTTACAAACTCAAAAACAACTTTTTTCTTTATTCGTATTAAAAATTTTACACTTTGTAACATAATAAAAATGTGTTAATACCTAAGCGTTTGGCTTACAATGTAGGGAATTCATTTTTCGTGCTAAATAATAATAAATAAAATCTTCGAACGTATTTAAAATAGTTTATGATGCTTTTATAATGAAAATGTAATATTTTTGTAGTGATCTTTGGTGTTTTATATAATTATTACTGACAATTATGTCTTATTAAAACAAACGCTTCCAAGAAATCAAGTTGCCCTCCTATAAAAAAATTCAAAACAAACAAACAAGTAGTATTACAATACTCAATTTGTAAGATCGCACTCATAAAATATGATTATATGATTTAAGATAACTTGAACGTTTACCAATACATAGTTGAATTTCGAAAGAAATACATAGGACACATGATATAAATATTTGTCCATACTAGACTAGATAGTTTCGAGAGGTCGTACGAAGACTTTGTACAGAAAATTTTGAGGGCTCTTCAGAAATACAACTATCTAGTTTTGCAATCTCTGTGACATTTAGCTTTTCAGTATGAAATAAGGAGACTCTTTACTTTGCTAATAACGGTTAAGATGTCTATTAATTAAATCACCAAAAATTTTAACTCAATTCTATACAAAATTTATTCTATATTAATTTGTTCATTTTAGTTTCTTTGTAAACGTATTTAACTGCATCCAGAACCGTATATCGATATGATAGAACAAAGCTTTATAACAATAATTCCTTTCAAAGAATTTCATACAATGCCTCCTGTATTCTTTAACAAAATACGAACAACAAAATTTAAATAGCGAACCCCAAGCGTTTAATAAATAATATTAAATCATATCTAAAACAAGCAACTCACTAAGGCCAATTCTAACATTTAAAATGACCCCTGCGTCTTTTCTCAACTTGTTCCTCTATAAAATCCCGTATACCTAATCAAGTTCGAGTCTTGTTTTGAAGTAAAATTATAAATTTTCTAACAAAAAGCTTTTAGTACATTGAACAAGTACTAAAAGCTTTTGTTTTTTTTTGATTAAAAGTTCTGGAAGTAACTATATACAGAAATGTAATTAAGTATGTATCAGTTATAGATCAACAAAAAAGTAATCATCGGAAAGTAACCTCAATATTGAAACGGTACAGGAAGGAATAGGTACAGTTTTTACAAATATTTATCAAAATAAATATTGATTTTGATAAATTTTCTGATTATAATTCAGACGCACTTAAAATTCGCTTGTATAATGAAACTAACTAGGTGCATTTTGAATCTTTTTACGAAATGATTCAAGACTCCTATATTTGTTTAAAGGTAAATCATTGTCGTTGATAATTGTAAAGAGGATATTCAAATTTTATGGTAAGCTGCTCCAACTAAGAAATAAGAATCTGTCGATGAAGTGTGAATTATATGTCGTTTGTACAAGACTGCGCACGGCTTAATCTAACCCGAATTTTAGTTGAGGTGATTCAAAGGGCATCGTAAAATTTCACTCTAACATCAAATATTTCATGTGCCGTTTAACAGGAGTATAACTTTCAAAAATGTAAAGGGAAAAAAATTAAGCAAAAAGCCCCCTCCCTTTTTCGAGACTTTTGAGTAATGAACAGTATCAGTAGTTATTAGTTAGATTCACAGTTCAACAAGCATTTCGTTTTGCACCGGATAAAAATAAGTTGATTGTACTGTAAATATATGTATGCTTTAAAAGTATCGCTCAATTATTCTATTTTTACTATCTTCAAAAACAACAATTGTATTAATTACTTTGTAACCTAATAAAAATGTTTAATACCTAAGCGTTTGGCTTACAATGTAGGGAATTCATTTTTCGTGCTAAATAATAATAAATAAAATCTTCGAACGTATTTAAAATAGTTTATGATGCTTTTATAATGAAAATGTAATATTTTTGTAGTGATCTTTGGTGTTTTATATAATTATTACTGACAATTATGTCTTATTAAAACAAACGCTTCCAAGAAATCAAGTTGCCCTCCTATAAAAAATTCTAACAAACAAACAAGTAGTATTCACAATACTCAATCTGTAAGATCGCACTCATAAAATATGATTATATGATTTAAGATAACTTGAACGTTTACCAATACATAGTTGAATTTCGAAAGAAATACATAGGACACATGATATAAATATTTGTCCATACTAGACTAGATAGTTTCGAGAGGTCGTACGAAGACTTTGTACAGAAAATGTTGAGGGCTCTTCAGAAATACAACTATCTAGTTTTGCAATCTCTGTGACATTTAGCTTTTCAGTATGAAATAAGGAGACTCTTTACTTTGCTAATAACGGTTAAGATGTCTATTAATTAAATCACAAAAATTTTAACTCAATTCTATACAAAATTTATTCTATATTAATTTGTTCATTTTAGTTTCTTTGTAAACGTATTTAACTGCATCCAGAACCGTATATCGATATGATAGAACAAAGCTTTATAACAATAATTCCTTTCAAAGAATTTCATACAATGCCTCCTGTATTCTTTAACAAAATACGAACAACAAAATTTAAATAGCGAACTCCAAGCGTTTAATAAATAATATTAAATCATATCTAAAACAAGCAACTCACTAAGGCCAATTCTAACATTTAAAATGACCTGCGTTTTTCTCAACTTGTTCCTCTATAATCCCGTATACCTAATCAAGTTCGAGTCTTGTTTTGAAGTAAAATTATAAATTTTCTAACAAAAGCTTTTAGTACATTGAACAAGTACTAAAAGCTTTTGTTTTATTTTTGATTAAAAGTTTGAAGTAATATATACAGAAATGTGATAGTATTATCACATAGCATCAAAAGAAAAGCAAAGCAAAGAACTAAAAGTCAAACGGTACAAGATAGGAATAGGTATAGTATCTTATAAAATTTATCAAAAAAATATGTTTTGATAAATTTTTATGCGTATGCGTTCTTGAACGTCGCTTTGGATCGTACCTAGCCTAGAGGCATACTGCAACGAAAGATCAAGACTTTATTTAAGGCTAATATTTCGTTTATAAATAAAGAGGATATTAATACCTAGGGTAAGAATCAGTATCAAGAACTGTCGAATTGACGAGTGTGAACTATGTCACGCATGTACAAAACTTTACGGCTTTTAACCCTTTTAGTTGAGCTGATTCAAAGGGTCAGTATTAATATAAAAACAACTATTGCATGTGTTGTTTAACATGAGTTAACGTTTGTTTCATAAAATCAATTTGAATATAATAATAGTCCATACGTGTAAATGTGTGATAGATCATTTCTGATTTAATTGTTAATTTTTACGACAATATTCTTTAGATGATTCTCAAGAATGTGTATGTTTTGATATAACGCCTGTAAACGCCACGGTTACCCTTTTCCATGTTTCTCTTAAAACAGGGATCAGTAAATGCGCAGACACTGTATCTGCGCAGGCCCCAACCTGTTATTTAATATCGAATTAATAAATGATTCGGAATTATAAAAAGTTACTCCTGTTAATCTTTCTCAACATTACGTACTTAATTCTTACAAGACTGTGAATAATGAATGCTACCATTCTTCCGTTATTTATTAAGCTTATTTTAAACATAGCTTTTTCCTTAGATTTCTCATAAAGAGATTCACATCTTTGCCCTGCAAAAATTAAAATTTTACTTATTAATACTTTGTTGTTAGTCATACCTTAAATAGTAGTCTAGTATGTGTTAATTTTACGTATTCGGAGGCACTGTTAATCCAATATTTATATCCGGAGTATGATAATTTCAAAATTAGCCAACTATTTAGCTTTGCCTTTCAGTATTTGCAGTGATATAATTTACTGCGCTATCTATTAAAATCGGTAGCATGTAATTTAAAGAAAATTAATTGCATTGAATATACACCCACAGGATTTTTTTTAATTATTAAACTTGATCAACACAAAATAAAGTGAAATTCACAATCGGTTTAACGTTGGGTCCTCAAAATTAGAATCAGATGGCTAATTACAATTTTAATTATAGTTTACGCTCCACCGGAAATCAAAACCGAAACGACTGCAATACAATTGGGTTTTTGAAAAAAAAAATGATTTTTTTTATGTATTTTAAAACTTTATTGTTAATAATATTGATGTTTAATGCAAAAAACTTAAAAAAAATTTTTTCAATTAATTAATTATAATTAAAAATTAAAAAAAAACAATTAAAAATTGATGAAATTTAAATAAAAATCACGTGACTATAAACGCGCCATGAATGATCGATCACCATGCTGTGACGTCATAATGTTAAAGCAATTTAACAGTACAGCGTTTACGGCTATTAATATATTATATATATAGTATATAGTATATAGTAGTATAGTATATTTAATATATTAAATATTAATATTAATTAACAAAATTAAATAGATCAAAACACTGTATTTATTATTTTTCTATCAACTGCAATGAGTGAAAACTAACATTATGACGTCACACGCGCTCGGGTTTGTTCGGCGTGTTTTCGGTACTGGATTCAAAAATTATTTATTATTTTGAAATAACTTTTGAATTATTGCGAAAAAAAATAAAAAAAATAGGTTTGTTGATCTTTCCCTTTATCACAATTTTTTTTTTTTTTTCAAAAACCCAATTATCAAAATCAAGCTGTTATAACTTGATTTGTATTATATACGACGAGGTTGTCAAAACAATAATAAAAAATCGTATAATAATGAAACAATTATTAAAGTACGGATTCATGTTTTCTTCGTTCGAAATGCTACCTAAGCATCAAAAGAAAAGCAAAGAACTAAAAGTAAAACGGTACAAGATAGGAATAGGTCTCGATCATTGTCTGGATTTTTCTCTACGGTTCTGAAACAGCGTGGGCAATGAAGAATGCGTCTTTGAGTCAATACAACGAGTTTGCCTTCCATATAAACGGCAGGAAAGATTGCTTTAATATCTCGCTTGAGTAACTGGTAACTAATTATTTCACATTGTTTAAATAAAACGGTTTCACGATATCCACTTAAAATAAACTTAGAATACAAATAATACTTTTTAAATATAATTATAATTACTTTCTTTGTAGGTAGAGCAGTTTAAGCGTAGTAGCTAAGACAAACGTGCGATTCAAAAGACTGAGACAGTGAGGTCGAATCCTGGCTTTACACTAACAGATTTTTCCTTCTAAAACGCGGTGTCAGGGACACAAACAAGACTCGCTAGTCTATCAAGAAAAACGTTCAACATATAATCGATGCGAATTTGAGGTTTAATTTACCTGCAACTTCCAGACAGTGGTGTAACGCCAATTAATTGTTATTATATGCACAGTAAACCAGAGTTATAAAAAAACGATTAGATTTATATAAGCTAGAATAAGCCAAGATTTATTACATTTCTTATAAAGAAATGTATAAGATTGAACTAGCACTTCTGTTTATTTAATTTATCTTTCTGTTGTGTTTCAGGTGTCATATGATATCTTGGAATTCTCACTCGCGTCGGATCTTGTAACAGAATTAAGAGACAATAAATGACAAAAAGTAAATTTGAAGTTTATGATGTTGAAAAGTCTTGGGTTACCTAATATTTTATTTTAATAACACAAATATTTTTTTTATTTTATATAAAAATTAATATTAAACATAACTTTATTATTTATTTACAGACACATAGAATTCATTGTTAAAAATATAAGTTAAAAATATAAATATAAGGCTACACGACAGATTCGAAATTATCACACTAAAGAATATAAGTTATATAATGATTGTTAGTTATAAATTTATTATTACCTGCACTTTACCGCCATTTAAGAGCTTTTCAGTGAATGAAATTTTCAGTGGCTTCGTGGAAACTTGATACCCCGTCGTTTGTGTTCATGTTTTATAGTAAGAATTAAATTAAAATATTCACCGACTGCCACAAATGGGAAGCACTTAATTTTTAGTTTATTTAAGTACTATTATTCCCTAGAATAAAACCAATTTTAGTTGATTCTACTCTAAAACTAATTCGAAACACTTTTTATTATATACCTAGTCCAGCCATAAGTTTTGTTACATATGAAAATGCATTTTCTTGAATGAAGTAATGTAATATTATTAAAATTTATAATAAAAAATCAGTGGCGCTACAACCTCTTTAGATCTTGGCGTCAGATTTTCGAAATGGCCACCTTTGGCGTTTATACGGGGCTTTAATTTGTTTGGGCACGAATCTATGGAATTACGCACTGTTGCCAAGGATAATTTCGCCACTGCTTGCTCCATAGATGTTTTAAGAGACTCAATGTCGCCGTGTTGTTTAGAGCAGGTCAAACTCAAACTTAAACTACTATTCTATACTAGGTATTCTACTGTGGGGTGCTGCTGCAGAGGTTCAATCCATATTTGTGCTGCAGAAGCGGGCTGTTCGGGGTATTTGTTGTGTTTCCCCAAGAGAGTCGGTACGGAATAAGTTTAAGGAATTAAGTATTATGACACTATCTGGTCAATATATTCTTAAACCCTTGTCGTATGTACAAAAAATATAAACGATATGAAAACAAATGGTGACTTTCACCAGTATAATACTCGAAACAGAACTAATTTAAGCGTACGACCAACCAGACTCCACAAGATAAACCACTTCTTATATGGAAATTGTATTTGTTTTTACAACAAACTCCCAAGCGAATCTAGAGTATTATCACTAAATAAATTCAAAGCTCTCGTTAAACGTAAATTAATCAATAAAGCTTTTTATAAATTCGACAAATATATAAATGATCCTAGTCCTTGGGATTGATTTGCTCCAGTTCAAACAATTTGTATGACTCAAAACTTAGCGATTAAAAAAGAGGGGCGGAAAGTTTCTTGCCAGTTCTTCATGCCCGCTTTACGCCCTTGACATGCGAACTGGTAGTAAATGTTAATTTAGAATTAGTTTAACTTTTTTGCAGACGTTCATAAGTGTTCTTGTTTACCTATACGAATAAAGTTATTTTGACTTTGACATTATGATTTTTTTCTTCCTAATGGGGTTTCGACGAATTCTGGCTTTAACAGCATTAACAGCCTTCGTAGTTCTAACAGCACGTGGCCGCCCTGATCTTTTCTGGTCTTCGACAGACGATGTATGTTGATAGTACCATATACAAACATACGGCTGATGCCAAGCTTTTGAAGTGCCTGGAAGACGCGCGACGGCTCCATACGCAAATGAACAAATATGTGAAATGGCGCAAAATTGAAAGATTTTTTTTAAAATAATATACGTGTTCCAAATTCAAAATAATTGAAAAATTGAAAAAAATTAAAGTTTTTATGTAATAGTATTTATGGCCTTGTTAATAAACCGAATCGAAATAAAACTATGTTTTCTTTGTCCAAGAGTCAGACCTATTTATCTGGAATAAGCTATTTTACATTTTACAATAAAGTAAGACCATTGTTACCTGTGTAATAATTTCCTATACATAATACTTCAAATCCCTTATTAATCATTAAAATCACCTCGATTATATAAAATCTATAACTTGATACAACTACTCTAACAAACTTTGAAAACCTTTAATTTCAGTTTTAAATTGTAAATATTGCGATCGTTAGATATCAAAACAAAATATACCTTTGAGGATTCTAAAAAAAATGGGGGATGATATCAGGCAGAGTCACTGTAATAGTGCACAGTGATTTTGAAAGAGGCGCAACCATATAATATAGGCCGATTATATAGAGACTATATTAAAATTTTAAATGGGACTTTAAGATGTATAATTTGCCTGTTTGTCGCAAACGGAAAGTAGTAACTTTGAATACAGTTTTTCTGCTTCTATATACACAAACATATAATAACTACAAATAAAAAGCTTGGAAGAATCAATCACTATCATAAATGCAAAAGTAGTTTGCTTCCCACGCTTTTTATAACCCGTTCTATGGGTTTTAAATATTGTTGATTGGTATAGATTGGCTTGGAAAAAACAATGTCATTTTATAATATCAATTCGTGGCAAACGAAATTGGTAAAATCCCTATCGTCCGTTAGTACCTAGTTGTGTTTTGAAACACCCCAATGGAACGTGCTAAAGCCTATTAAAACTTCAAAGTGATTTCCCAATTTTCTTTTCAATTTATACTGAAGCTTAGGTTGGAAACTTCCCTTTCGTAACCGAGTTAACAGCTCCTAGGCATTATTCTGATTAACTTTGTCGATTAAGCACCGCAAAGTTTTGTTACTGTACGTCTACAGTAAAGCAGAGTGCTTTATATAGACGTAGCTTATAATAACCAAGTAACTTAATGAATATGCAATAAGTATTTTCTTTTAAAAATCCCGCTAGAGATATTAATAATTTAACCGTGGAAGATTCTGAGGAAACAAAAAGAAAGCCAAGGTGAAAGCCAAAATAATGAAAAGGGAGCAAAAATAGCACATATATCGCTTTTGTAAGTATTTCAGTTAATTTTATTTTGGTGTAATTAAAATAAAAATACAAAGGATATAATTATATATATAGTCTATAACTCTGCCTATATCTGTATTGATGATTTTCTTTTTTAGCTCTCTCTTCGCTAGTAAATATAACACTGCTTTTTTCACCCTAGACGGCTGCGTATGGTACAAAATTTTCATATAAAATTAAAATTATCGAAGTCTAAAGTAAAAAAGACGAATGTTTTTAAGCTCCATACTTCGCATGTTACTGGCATGTAACATAAATCTGTAACATTATTCCTTATTCATATAAGAGTTAACGCCCGAGAGATAACAGGGGTGTTAGCAATCAATAAATGGGGAATTTGGCAGGTACACAACGAGTCCTCATTAATCTCGCTCTGCCAGTCATCTATAAATATGGTCTTCATATTTCACAATTTAAATTTGTAATTAAATCTCCTATGCATAATTCATCAAAATTTAATAAGTATAATATCTTGATGAATGATTCTATGAATCTTTGAACTCGTAAAGAAAATATTATAATAAATACTTAATCAAAATGTTTGCTTTATATGTTTCTGACACGGCAAGTACGAGTATTTATGTAGTTACGAATGGAGTCCATAATAAATAGTTGAATAAAGCGGTGTTGGCCAACTGGCTTCAGCGTACCTGAGGTCGTAGGTTCGAATCCCGGCTGACAGATGAACTTTCTGTGTATGTGCGCATTTAATACTTGCTCGTACGGTGAAGGAAATCATCATGACTAAACCGTTGTCAAACATAGAAAGCTGCTCACCTACTTGTCGATGATATAAATAATGAACAAAGAAACCAATGCAATCTGGGGCTAAGACCCATGTAGCGCCACTAGATATTAATAAATCGTTGGGTACCTAAAATTCCAATTGAGGAAATTGTTTTATTCAACAATTATTGATACGAGTATACTGTAACAGCCAAGACCATACATTTCCTCACGCAAGTTTTGCTTAGGTTGAAGCGCTACAACTATACCAAATGGTTGAAATTATCACCTCTGTCAGTCTCAGTGCACTATTTTAACTACAATACTCTTTCGTTCCTTTCCGTCAAATAGTGTTTACGCGGAAATAAAAGGTGATAGATGTTTTTAATTAATAGTATAAGATCCCGCTATACAACGACCTTCACCGAGATGCTTATTTAATGAAACTTATTTTATATTTAATTTAATATGTCAATAAATATAATCCATATGGGTTGCCTAGCAAATTTCAGTCCAGAGTATGTTTAATTAATATTTAAAAAAAATTTTTTTTTATAATTTGCATGTAGTAAAATTTTTTGAACTTTTTTCAATCAATATTTTTAATCAGGGTAGTATTATATATGTATCACTATAACCTTCTTTTATACTAAAAGATGTATATATACTTTAGTGTCACATAAAAAATATACACATAAATAATTAATTGATTAAAAACAACCTAACGTTTGCATATTCTATGGGCTTCATACGTTCGATTGGTATAGAATTTATCTAATAATCATACCGGTGAAATGTTTAAAAAATATTTATTTTTTTTTAAATTAATTAAACATACTCTGGACTGAAATTTGCTAGGCAACCCATATGGATTATATTTATTGACATATTAAATTATATATAAAATAAGTTTCATTAAATAAGCATCTCGGTGAAGGTCGTTGTATAGCGGGATCTTAGACCATAAACGATGCAGTTAGAATGATTTTATGAATAAGAAGGTAAGTCTATATATAGAATGGTAACAGAAAATTAATATAGATAAAATAATTTACTATAAATGTTTCTCTTTGTACTGTACTTAATTAAATTTATTATATAATTAAAAAAAACCCAAATACAATAAAAATAAAAATTGTTGCAATTATTATACTTATTTAAAAATATAAATCTACCTCCTATAAGGAGGCTGGCAACTGGCAAACGAGTAATTATCATCCAGTGTTGCAGATGTTCAAGAGCCCTTTGAGTGGCGGTTAGCACTTCATCAGACACGCCTCTCCTCTATTCATTTGCTATATAGCATTCATGTGATAGCTACCATTTCTATCACTTTGTCAGCATTTCTTTTATATACAAATGAAACTAGCGATTTATACTAATGTCTAATACTTATTTTTGCATGATCCTTCAAACTATTTCAAAAATTATCTGCGCCCTATATGATAAATGCAAATTATTATCATTGTACCTGCCTTCGTCAATTCATAATTCATATTCCGAGGATGGTTCAGCTATGGGAATTATGTAATGTGATGACAATTGACAGAACTATAAAATGCCGAAAATGGAAGTGGGTGGACCACACGATCAGTGGGATCCAAGCCACTTTACAAAGCAAGCTCTCGACTGAAATCCGAACGACGCATCATTGCAGAGGCGAAAGAAGCTGTAATGACCTGTAGTGAAGCTGTAATGACCTGTAGTGGGCCCTTAGCCCAAGACCGATCAGACTAGTGGTCTACGCTGGCTCTCCTTTTCCGCACGTGGGGGATATAGGACTTAAAGTCAAGTAAGTTATACACTCGGAAGACATTATTCACAATTTATAGAACGTGTATTAAAACAAATTATATTTTTTATACACAGCGAAGTGCCGTGTAATTCTTTAAATATACCTACTTACTACTAAAAGATTCAACGTTATAGTTCTTGCAATCGTTTTGTTTTATTACGGTCTCGTAAACGTCCAAACAACAGTAGATAAAGTGATGGGGTTGCCTAATTTAACATAACCTTCATCGTATATTTAACCCTTATTTTATTTATTTTTGGTTAATATTTGTCAGTTATACACGATATCAATGTCGACATGAAACATGAAGGACCGTTAGCAAATACGATTGTTGTAAAGGCATAATAATTATTTATAGAAAGTAATACAATATGTAATATTTTATAATCTAAAAATTGGGTGATTTATTAACTTTGGCACTGCCCATTATTTCTCTTGCATATGTTTAAAAACAAAGCTTTTTTTATATTTACAATGCTGATATTCCAAACAAAAACAAATCTACATGTTCGAATGTCTTGATGTTCAACTTATAGCAGCCATAAAGAGTTAATGGAATTGTATACCATATAGGGTGCTAATTGATGTTAAGGCAACTGACCGCACCGGAAGATGGATACAGATATCCCTGGTATTAGCCCCAAGGTGCTAAGGCTTAGAGGCTCACAAAACACTACCCAAGGAAGAATTTACCCGACTTATCGGCTAAGCGAAGTAAAAGAGAACGTTATCTACCCAAACCAGATTTTATGTAGTCTTAACTTTATTCCCTGTAAGTGAATGCCAAGATTTTGATCATGATTTACGCTATATTTTCTTTTGTTTTAAACCAACCATTTATATAACTTTAAAGTACTTTTACAAAATATTTCAAATAATATTATGTATGTTTAATTCAAATATGTAAATGTAATTCGTTAACTACAAAGTGTAAGGTTGCCTTAAGTAAGTATAAGGTGTAAGTTTAAGAACTAAAAAAATAAACCAAATCAAAACTAACTTTTCAAATATATAACCAAACAAACTCAGCGATTAATCAACTATTCATCAAAATTAATATCCTTGACAAACGAATATTGAAATAATCGAATTACAAAGGAAATTAAAAACCAGTTTGAATACAGATTGCTCCCGAATTGTTTAAAAATACAATACAGACCGAACCCAAACCGAGCATACGCCCTGATTTGATCGTTTACTCCATTTGGTAATTACTCTGAGGCATTTCGATCCAGTCAATTATCAATAAGCCACTTGAATCTTAATGCCTATATTGATATGCTTATTATAAAAGGTAAATAAAAATACATTACACACAAAATTTGCCTCAATCGTACGGCACATATTTTGTTGGTAATAAATCAGTTACTTAGCCAAAAGTTTTATAAGTCTAACTAAACGAGAAATACGTAACCTAAAGCTTCTTTGCGGAAACTTTTCCAACAAACTTAGTAACATAAATATCTTTTACACCTCGATACATTTCCTTTATGGCAATTCACGTTAAAACATGCGATATAACTCGATTACAATTTATTGCAATCAACGTATATGAATTCATTCGTGAGAACATGGCTCCAATTCCGTGTTAAATCGTGCGACACACTGTGTCAATATAATTAAAACAAAAATTGACTGGTTTATTTATGTATGCTGGGTGTAACTGTAATGAATTACGTACCATTATTTCGTATTACTACCGTGTATTGCCATGATTATTTTCCAATTTAATGAGGCTGTATACCTAATTAGTGTTTTATATTTGAATTTGTTATTTTTTAAATGGTAACATTACTGCAGTGTTTAAATATGTTATACAGTCTTGGCGACATAATAATAATCCGCTAGCGCTACAACTTGGCCTTCAACTGGCCTGCTTCTGTTTCTTTGATATCTTTTCTCTTATCTCTCTCTATCTCAGATATATCTATATCTAAGATATCTCACCTCAGATTAGCCTTTTGGCCCAATACGTGTCCTAGACATGCTGGTTTCCAAGCGATGTTTCTCCAAACAAAAAAGTGCGCACATAGAAATAAAATCTATTAAAAAAGGCGGAAAGTATGATGTCAGAATTGTGAGTCGTACGCTTTTTCACCATGATAAAATTGCTCGCATTCACGAGTAATAAGGGCAGTAAAAATATTTCAGAACATCATGGTTACCTATACGAGTACGCGTGTAATGAAATATTATCGAGACAATGGCTTCTACACACCTGTGTGATAGTTAACTAGTAAATTGGCCTGAAATAATATTAAAATAAAACAATTTTGCCTGGTATTTAGATGGCTGCCTATTTAATAACAGAATAAAAAATGACAGATGGCTCATGTATTGGCCATAACCAAGGCATCACGGACAGCTGTCATCGCAAAAATGGCTTCACGTTTTTATATTTACACATTTTTACACGATATGTAATATTTTTTTATTTACCATGAATGCTTTACTTGCTTATATAGTAAAAATAATATCTTTATAGAGTCATCCCAATTTTATAGCTGTCTTACGTTCAAGTTCAGAATCGCTACATGTTGTAAATTTATCTATAGACGAGAGCGGTTGTCAAATACACTCTGCTTGGATCAGACAAAATATTATTACATAATAAAAGCACTAATATTTTTTTTTTTTGTAAAAAAAAGTAAAGAAGTTAATGTTGAAATATTATCAGCATAGTTAATAATATTAAGGCGCGCTGCCAAGTTTGTATTACCCTATCAATGACCAATTTAATAAGATTCAGCATAAAGGTTCTTAAATATGTATATTTATTCTTAAGTCCGGCAATCAAGAGGATACCTGCTGATTCTACAATTGGATAATGGAACCGGTTATAATTTTGCATACTTAATTACTGTTAAGTAGGCATGCAAGGAATAAGAATAATTTACTTAAATACTTAGAAAGCGTCGAATAAACTTTTTAATTTACTTGGCACAAAATTGTATCTATTGTGCCAACTATTCCAAAGGTACAATTAAAGTGAACGCTTTAAAATTGGAATAACTGTCAATGTTCTATATAATTGAGCCAACTTGTAATTAACGAAGACAAAGGCAAAAACGAGGCAAAACTTTAATGATGTGAGCGATGTTTTAATGAATGTGAACCTGTGTTGCCAACTATCAACTTAATCGGTCGTTTAGTTCTTTTTAACTAAGAGACGAGTCTTGATTATACGCGGCGTTGCTAATTGAGTACCGACACTTAGTGTTGCTGATAGCATTAGTTACAGTCGGGGAAATCGTTGATCTATAGATTTTTATACTATGACATCGGTCGGATAAAGTAAAAAGTAAGTGTTTATAATAATAGGAATTGTATTCATATCGAAACTCCTTACAAAAGTTGCTCCTTACAAACGTTGTGTAAAAAAAACAACGGGAGCACTCCGGGAGTGCCGGCAGAAGTGAAAACTTCAATATTAACGTTGTGTTTAATTATAAGTATAAAAGTACTATCATTTATGAGGTAGAATACAATGTTTATTTATTGCGCTATCGTACACAAATATGACAATTTATATGTTGTTATTTATAATATTATATCGTTATTTATATATTACATTAAATTTTATCTCTCAGAAAAATCAACTTCCATCCATAATTTCGACGACTTTTACACCATCGTTATTATCAGAATCATCATCGCAAATTTTTACAACTGATACAATTGGTTTATGATAACTGAAGTAAGAAACAAACAGTTTTGATTCGAACCTATTTAAGTGTCTAATAAAGACCGTACTCTTTTGCTTTCACTACTTCATCATCACTTTTTTCATTAATAGATTCACTTTGTTCGATTTCCATAATTTAAACAATTCACATTTACGAATACACAACAGTGTATTTACTACACAACAGTCAAGCAATCAGCTGTCACCATCCTTGGATACGCGTGGGACGCTGTACATAAACACACACGGTCATTCGCGCAAGCGCCCTGTGCCGCCTAAACAGAGCAGCACACTCTAGCACGGTAGAAAGAGTGGGAGATACTAGTTCCTCTCCCTTCCCCTCGATCTTACGCTTTTTCGATCAGCATCACGTGACCCTGACGCAAGTTTGAAAGTTTTTACCCATACAAAAAGTGCTCAGCGCCGCTAAAGAAGTTTTCACTTCAAAAAACCTGGCGATTAAAAAGAGTGGCGGAGAGTTTATTGCCAGTTCTTCTCTTCCGTTCTACGCCCTTGATTTGAGAACTGGCAGTAAATGTAAAATTAGAAGCATTAATATGTATATCTTTAATGACGAATCACAAGTGTACATTGTGTTACCTACGTGAATAAATGATTTTTGAATTTGAATTTGAAATCGTCAATAATTGGTTATAGAATAGAAACCAAATTATTGATTCAATATATATTTCTCATCACCTCGGTTACATTACGGAATTATATTTAATTCCTCATTATTTCTCAGACTGTACCTAAAAGTATTCAAGCACTACAAAAGTAATAAGTGCACTGTCTTGACTGTCACTAATGACCCTGCGAGGACAGGGTTTATCGATAACAAAATTTATGAAGTCAATAAATACATGCGAATTAAACAACATATAAAAAAATAATAATCATAGAGCGACCGTTCCAGCGCTTTGCTTTCAACCAGGTAAAACCTCAAGCAGAATACTATTAACTTTCTATGAATTTAATCGATAGAAAGCTAGAAACAACGAAAGCGTAAAATATATTGTACATATACGCTTAAACTTTTAGTATACCATTGTATTTTTATTGTGTAATAGTAAATAAACACAGCTAATGAGCAAAACGTGAAGTGAAATATTTAGTTTATTTTCATAGTAATTATTGTTTATTAATTACTGTCATATTAAACTCAGGTTTATGTGACACTAAATAACATATAGGTAACATATAAGTGACCTTCTAGAAATTGTTCTTATGTAAAATTTCTTGTTTAGACCTCGAAGAGGTCATGGAAAATCAATGATTTTTAACGTTTTCACTTTGGGCCTTTATTATGTTAAATAGGTATGCCCAAGTGGTCGATTGGCACGAAACCAAGCTCTTGACGGGTAATAATTTAATGAATTAAATACGTTCATTCATATTCCTTAACCATTGTCCTAATAGTGCACTGCGGTAATTCTTAAATTATAATCGCACTATATTACTCAATTTGAATGCTTAGAAATAACTACGCACGCAAACAAGTATTGAAGTTAATGAAATAATTGAGAATTCTGATTACGAGAACAATGTGAACCGCAACCCGTAGCAGCTTTTAATTTATTGACTCTATTTTGCCTACATGTAAATTGGAAGATTTTATCAAACTTTTATTTTACATTCTATATCATTAGTTAACTCTGATAAGGAGGTATGGTTGGTGGCTCAGTATCGGCGTTGTGCGAAGGAGGTATTAGTCTAGACACGTAACTTGGTCAGATTTTGCGTGGTGGGTGAATCGGACGTGAACGTTTAATTGGAAAAAAATATAAAAAATTATGTAGTTTATGTAAAGTGTAATGTGTAAGATGCTTTTAAATCCATCGTGTAGTCTTTAAAAATAAACAAACTTTTTCTCAATGTAATATTATTATAAAAATAAGTTTTGATACATAAAGAAACCTCAACGCTTTTATTTTAGAACGAAGGAAGCTAACAGGCAGCAGACTCATCTGATTAACTTAAGTGAAACCGCCGCCCATGGACACTCTCAAAGCGAGAGGGCTCGTGAGGCTCGCGAGTGCGTTGCCGGTTATTTAAGAATAGATACGCTCTTTTCTTCAAGAACCCTAATTCATATTGGTTCGGAAATACCTCGACGGCCAGCCAGATTTCACATAGCAGTGGTGTGCGGCAAAATATTACAAAAAAAAAGCTCAGTTGTGGAACGACGGACGTCGTGGTGATTCGGGTTTACCCATTCGACCGTCAACAATAGTTTGTATACAAAAGCTCAAAATCAAATTGGTAAACTGAGCCCATGTTGAGGAAGATTTATCAAAATAGATTGGATACCACTGGCTTCATTGATTAATTAATGCGGTCTAGCGCGGAAATGTCTTACTTACCTATAGAATGTTGGGACCGAAACCGCAAAACAAAACAAAGTTATTGTCGAAATACACAAAAGCCGACCAAAGACTGAGCTAAAATTATAACTGTAAAACATAATAAATATTATTAAGTACTGGTAAGTATATTTCATACTTGTTTTATTTATTAACTATATAACAACGAGCGTTTGCTCCCGCGCAATGGTGGTTGATTTTTAGGAGCGGGTTTCCCTTTTTGATTTACGGAAATATAAAATGATAAGTTTTGTTTAAAGGTTTGGTTATTAATTTTAGTAACTCAACAACTATTTCCATTGTCTTTCTGTTTCTATGTTATATTCTGATAATCCTAATTAAAATAGAGGATCGAAGATTTACATAGCTATCGGAGTTTCATTTGCACGCAATCACAAACCTAAGTCTGGTTCATAAATACTTTATGTTACTTTCAAGACAAGAGTCGAAGTTGCTATCATAGAGAATTAATCTTTGCTAAATGACCCTTAAAGCGATTGTTTCTTTATATAATCCGTACATACATTTTTGTAGGCAATGATATTACTAAATTACTAATGTAGGTAATAATAAAAAATATACATTATTATATTATTATAATACCACCATTATATTGCGTAAGATTTCACGTAATTGTGTAACGAATAAGATCCATACTTTTTAAATATCATCATAAATGTTTGATCGTAGATGTAATGTACTTTCATGAAAATGATGGCCTGGCATATCTTGAAAGACCAAGATGACTTGATAGAAATAGCAGAAAATGACCGGCATACTATTGGCGAAGAAAGAGATATGTGGAAAGGGTTGGAGGAGGTCTTCACCCAAGCGGGGCTCATATCCACACATAGCAATAAGTAAAATGGTGAAACAACTGGAACTAGAAAATTTTTCATCGGAGATGTTAGAGCTACATATAAGTTAATAAAAGAGAAGGGCTTACAGGGCGCGGAGCCTTTTCAAACTTGCATAGGTTTAAAATTAAGACAAGCCCAACATGTGTACCTGCAATAATAGCGAACAAGCTGTCGAACATGTGCTTATACATTGTCCTAGCACCGTCCAGGCACGACCTGGACCAACAAACACAGATGACAGTAGACCGTAACGGCCAACAGGACATGTTAACAAAGTACAGACCGTGCCTGGAACGGTTCTGCGAAAAAAATATTAAATGTCTAAAGGAGGCAAACAAAATGAAAGAACGGGTCTCGCAAGCAATTGCGCCGCCCCGGTTCGCCCATGAATATTGTAAATAATAATATTACCGATGTAGCCGGGTCGTATCTCGCGAAAAGCGTAACGCGAATGCGAGTATGATTTTAATTTATTAACTTTTTAGTCAAAATATAAGATATGGAAAAGTCCCTAGACACTCTTATTCTAGACACAATGGCAGAGTGACTTTAGATTAAGAAAATACTAACAACATTTGAAATGGAACTTAAGGATATGGAAATAAAGAAGCCTTTATTATTATATCTTGAAAAGGAGCCGTGTTGGTGTGTGAGTGAGTCATGTGAACGTGCGACTATCATCGCTGGGGTCGTAGGTACGATCCCCGTCTGTGCACCAATGGACTTTCTATTTATGTGCGCATTTAACACTCGCTCATACGGTAACGTGAGGAAATCGGCACGCCTTAGACCCAAATAGCCATCGGTGTGTGTCAGGCACAGAAGGTTGATCACTATATAAAAGGTTGCAGCGCCATTGGTATATATGTGTATATCTTGAAAAGAACTAGATTAATGAACAATAAGTTATTAACCTTAAACTACTATTGCAGCCGTAGTGATTATCTATTTTAGTTACATTTACTGTATAGATGTCAATAAAGCTACACTTATGCCCTTAATATATGACATAAATAACCCCTTAATACATAACTAAATAAATTGTAATGTTGTGAGAGCCCATTGTGTATGTCAAAACATTTCTGGCGAAAGTTGCAGAATACAATAAGAAAGCGGAAAGCTACTGGACAATAACGGTGTAAAGTAAATTTACTCTGCAACAACAATAACACTGTAAAATATTAAATCTAATAAAGTGGCCGTAAATTCAACTGTGTAAAATGAATAAATTAATTCACTACTTCAATCTCTAAGAAAAATACTAAGATACTTTCAACTACAAAAGTTTAGACTAAAGCCTTTTTCTCAAGCTCTGTCAAAAACATTTTCAGTATGATAGTTTTTATCATACTGAACTATTTTTGCGTTCTTAATATTATTTTAATTTAATTTATTAACTTAGCGTTAATTATTATTACTGGTGTCCTTACGTTACTTTTAACAGTAAAACTCAGCCACTTAACAAAAAAGACTGATTTTTATTCAGATTCCTCGTTATTTGACCACTAACTTCAAGCTTCAAAGCCGACGCCAATGAACCCGTTTAGGGTTCGGTTCTAATAAAAAACTAAATTGAGCGGAAATGAAATAACGCTAACCGGTTTTTCTCCGGCACCGTGACCCTACTTTTTGTAAAAGAAAAAGGTAGCCAACAAAAGGTAAAATAAATTTATATTTAGAGTACAGTGCTTTATATCCTAAATTAAGAGCAATAAAGTCCAATTTTATATACTTATCTCACATGTTCGTTACTTACCGTTTGATTGTCATAGTGCAGGAATGCCGGGCTGGTACTGCACACAATAGCTGTCCTCCCACTTCTTTCCCATTCAATAAATGTTGCTTATACATTATTACTAAATGTTTTGAATCATTATTTTTTTTCCCTTTTATTTCTCATGTTAGTTGTAGTTTTAATCAGTTAACTAAAGCCTTAAATTTAACATTGAGTCATCAGAGTTCTTTTCTTACCTATATATTGAAACCTTTTTGTTATCTGTCTTATAAACATATTTTAATAATATATTGTTTCTGATCAACTAAGGCGTCCAAATAAATGTATAAACCTAACTTCTTGTACCTTAAATATGAAAACCAGACACTAGACAGAATCATTTGAGTATGTTTTAAATTAAGTTTAAATTGCTTAAAACATTTTAGAAAGGAAAGGTTCTCACGATCTTCATTGACTTCCTGAACAAATAAACGATATTACTTGACTGTTAATTTAAGATTAAAACATTGACAACCAGTTTCTATGTGTACAATGTACATACACCGGACGTCTTATCTAAAGCGCTTCCGGTGTCAATGTCTTTTAAGCTATGGCTCGATTCTCCATGGAACAAGAAATAGAACCTATTTTTAAGTTAAATCTACAGGTTTTATATTCAAGTAATTCCTATGGAAAGGAATTGCTATGAAAAGGAAATGAAAATATACCACAGCAGTTAAAATTTTACAATCGCCTTTTTATTCTTTCTCATAACCTATATTTTTTATAACATAAAAATATTCACATAGATTAATTACATCGATAAACATTCATCGTGCGTACATTTATAGATTATTCGTATCTTTATACCTTTTTGTTATATTAGAGGGAATCTTTGGATACTTTTGTTTTGTGAACACCTTACCACAACATTAATTACGCATTTATGCAACATCTATTTTAATATCAACATTCAGGTTACATTTATAATACTCATTATGTATATTAGTTATTTGGCGATCATAATATTAAATACCTTCCCGTATCACATAATAATATACACTTACATCCTTCATCTAATCAGTCGTGGACCCAACACATCCGGATCCAAGTTAACTTTCCACTACCTAAATACTAAATAAATTATTATATAATACAAAATCTATGTTTATAATAACATTTACAAGTATTTACAATTTGACTCATAGTTACAAATATAAGTACCTAATATATATTATGTAATGGTATTTTTTCTAAACATCTGTGGCACAGCCATCGTGAAAACTATCCTCTGAAGGCCTAGTTATAGTTAACACTCTCTTTAAGGCCGATACGGGTGGAAGTACAGGCGGGGCACGTTGCCAAACACGTAATGTTCGCGCTGATCCAACTGGCAAGCCATAGTCAGGCGGATAAGGACCATCGCCCGGTGCTGTAGGGACAGTTGTTAAGGCATGCGAACGTGGAAACGTTCTACTTGTATAGCCTAATTCTTCTTGAGAACCATTTACGCTACTATTTTCTATTATGGGAGTCCGATCATTGTAATATGCTGGGATGGCCGAACTAACAGCGCGTGCTAAGTTATTCGCTTGGTTCATTTTAATCTGATCCCAGAGGCCCGATGGATATAAGGAGTCAGATGCCTCACGGGCATATTCGCCACTCTCAGGTCTAGTTACGCTATCTGGCCGGGTATCGTTTATAAGATCTGGATCGATTCCCCCCGAAATAGTAGGAGAGACTGCCACGGTCCCTCCAGTGGTAACTATACTGCCACGACCTTCATAATGGTTTGTTGTATATGGAATATCATTCGTTCGTGGAGGTTTTGTTATAGAATGGCATTTTCTCTCATCATAATTCGTAGTTTCTTGTCGATTAGCTAAAACTGCAACATGTGGTCTATCATTAACAGTTGGATGTACTTCATTCCCAGAGACCACTCTGTCTAAAGTATTCGGTGTTTTGCTTTCCGATGCGGTCACAGGACGGAATCGTACAAATGTAATAAGAAGTCCCAAAGAAATTACAATAATAACTAAGAATAATGCCGCTCCCAAACTAGCTATTTGAGCGCTACCTAAAGATGCCATTGGCATTTGTGTGACGTGAACTGTAAAGTTTGCTTCTGCATTTCCACCCTTATTGTCTGCGACACAGTAAAACTCCGTAGAATCTGTCTCCTGTGTATTCGTTAAAACTAACGAAGATCTCTTTTTTGCTTCACCTGCTTCGAAAATGTATATACTTTGATGTGAATTAAAATTACTGCCGTTTTGTAAAAGTCGGCCATTCCAATACCAATGTATGTTAGCGCTTGGTACAGCTTCCGTTTTACATATTACAGTGGTATTTTCTCCAACTGAAGCTTCAACATGTCTACTCACAGGTAAGATTTCCGGCTTGCATGCAAATTCGTCAAGAGATAGTTCGGAGAAAGCTTTATCCACCAATCTAGGTGGTGCTGAGCAAGAAGGACTAGAAAATAATTTATGATTCGCGAGCCACATCTTAAGATCTCTTAAACGACAGTCACATATCCAAGGGTTTTCTGATAGGTCAATTACTCTTAATTTCTCGAGCTTTTCTAAAGAACTCAATGGTAACTCTCGGAGATTGTTACCATTCAGTTTTAAAGATTCCAAGGAATGTAGATTCCTAAATACGTCGGCAGCTATATCTCTTATCTCACACCGCGATAGGTCAAGTTTCACTAAGCTGCCAAGGTTGTTAAGGGCATCAGAATGTATTTTTAAAATAGGATTATGTGCCAAAGCAAGGTCTCTAAGAAATGGAGCATCCTTAAAACTATACGATGGTATTTGCGTAAGCAAGTTATTCGAAAGATCTAACTCCACTAAATTCGTGAGACCTTTAAACGCACGGTCGTTAATTTGCCCGATATTGCAACTTCTTAAATACACTCTTTGTAAATTAACGAGTCCCGTCCTGGCGAAAGCCTCCTGTGGCAGTATTTGTAAATTGTTTCCTGAAAGGTCCAACACTTGAGTCGCGGGGTCCACAGGCTCGGGGACCGTGATTAAAGCCCGATCCACACACTCCACCGTCTGTTTACCACCCTTCCATTTACACATACATACGGCTGGACACGACCCAGGAGGCGCAAAAGCAGCCGAAATTGTTTCGCATGTAATCACAAGAATAGCCACAATTAGCCACTTCATTTTGAATTTAAACAAATCTCACTATAGGTCATTATCCGTCTATATTCACTTCACTTTATACGCTTTTATTTGAAATCCAATGTATCCGAATAAAAATAACTAATGTACCGATATCGAATAAAACCGTATCACATCACTACTCGAGAAAGTTGGTGAGCGCTGCATGACGGCACGCCGCGCAGCCACGGAGGTTGTGAATCAACTGAGAGGGAGGTATCGTCGAAGTGAAAACCGCTCTACGCATGCGCGCCTAAAGCACCCCACGCCCCGCTCTGCGGCTTATCCACGGCCACCGAGTTAAGTAGCCATACTCAGCATGTTGAAAGAATTCCTAAAGTGTAATTTTCTACCTGGCTGTTACCGCGGCCGACAATCCCGCTCGCCAGACCGTCACGTTCATTCATAAATACCTGAGCTTGTGTGTTCGTCAGTGGGAGCGATAGTTTCAATAAAGAGCGAGAATGTTACAATACCACGCTAGCCCCGTTCAGACACAAACCGATTGTTATGCTGCACACATTTTTTGTTAAGATCTCGTTGAGGTAGATGTTCAGGTACAAAAGTAATTATTAATAATGGATAAGGGACAGCAGGTAACGACAAACGGCAGGATGTGACACAATGGACATGTTAAAGCCGTTTCATTCACAATTTACTTGCAAGAAATTTATTTCGTTACCTTTAACAAGGACATGTTTAGATTTCCGAGTAAATAATTGATTCGACTTTTTGCGCCATTTCACATAGGCAACATTTGAAATGTCGCCTTTAATTTGTATAATTATAATTTCAGTAATTATTTAGCAGCGAAATGACATTTAAACCACGTCAGAATTATTTTAAGTATCACGGCGCTAATGCCAGTAATACATAAAAAATACGTCTTTATCTATTACTGGCAATAAGAACATCTGCTCCTATTTATATTATGAGTAATAATGGTATATTAGCGACCGTGTTAGAAAAAACACAGTGCCTCTTGATATGGCACGCGGCTGGCACGCTCCGCCATATGTCCTTATATTGACTGTCAGCTGTCTACGCACCTGGAATAAACTCGTGGCGAACTGCCATTCCGCAGATGCTTCTTCAGTTAGACGGCTTCCTCACCATTACTTAAAAATTAAAATGCACATAAGAAAATCTTAATAAATTTCGAATCTGAACAAAGACCTATGCAAGTATTTTCACATTGTATTGTTGTCAAACTGACCACTTATATCTTAACCAAAATACATCAAATTTAATTTAGTTATTTATGTCCTTCCTCTACGCCTTGTTGCATGTGAATGGTAAAATTACGTTAACAATTTATTCATCATACACCGAACCTAAAATAGTAATTGTACTGAAATTTGTGTAAAGAAAAATTAAATTTTTAAGATGTAATAATGAAAACCATAAATAAAACCCCTAATATTTATTTTTAATTCATAAATAAATATAATTACACATTATCATTAATACATATCTATGGCGCGGTGGCTGCAACAAATAATAGATTTTATGTATAAAAAACAAACTTTATACAGTTGTTCAATCTCATAACTGTTTAGATTACCGTTATAACAACAACCATTGAAGAAACGGAAAATAATAAACTGAGTCATTCAGTATGGTGCATAATTCTCAAACAATTGAGATAATATTGTACACGTATTAAATTTAAAATTGGAAGATTTATATTTATTATTTACGTCTTAAGGTTCTCCAGACTACACCTCATACCTGTATAAAAACACTTTAAAGGTGACCGAGGCCTTGCTATAGTACTTAAATGTGTTATAATTACTAAAATCTACCATCTGTATTGTCTTAGACTTAAACGGGTAGAGTCAACAATATAATTAACAGAGAGACGCAGGCGTCCCAATTTAATGCTTATGAGCTAGTTCCGGCGGTCACCACTACGGACAATGGCCATTATCCGAGAAACCTTATTAATTTAAAGAACTTATAATTGGGTACAACGCTTAATAAATAAAAACAAAAGGGTTTTTATTTGGCTAGATTAGAAGTAAAAATGGCACACACAATAAAATAAAAAATATCGTCTCATTAGGTATGTGCATATTGTCTGTTTAATTAATATCGATCGACAATATATTTAAAATGTATCACAATGCGCGTTCTATTTATAACATATAACGTTCAAAATATTATCACAAACGCAAGATTTAAAAATCGTTTAACAACCATATAGGTACCCTTTTATTGCCACCCCTCCAGTCAATTAACTTAGAATGATTTCTAAATCAAACAAGTTCACAAGTTATATAAATTAACATACGTGATTGGAATACGAGTCGAAATCGACGCTGAAGAACGAAAATTGAATGTTATCGGTGGCCATAAATTAAGTTTAATCCTGGCCCAAATTAATTTCTTTGTTTTTAACAATGGCCGACCGATACCGATCTCGATTCTCGATGGACGAAATTGAAGCCCCATTAGTTTATTCCGCCCAAAGGTTTACCCAAAGAGAAACGTGCTATGTATAATCTGAATAGGGTCATTTAAGCTTAGATACCAAGAAGTATTTCGAAGGCGACAATTTGATAAGATCATTCACGGCGCCTCCAAGTGACGGAAATAAACCGGTCAAGTGAGTGAGATCGTCAGACGTCTTGACCCTATGTTGAGTAAAGGTATCAATAGATTAAGTACTGTTGGCATGTCCTAGTTCTTTCACAAAAAAAAACACGTATTTTAAAGCTTTTTCTAATATTCTCGAATCTATAGTAGGTACTATTCAATAACGGGTTCCTAGTTCCTACTACCGTACTTTGTACGTTGCACTAAGATTGTAAACCAATTATCATGCCTTGTTTAAATTTTCTATTTTTTCTCCCTTTTTATTTAATTTACATTAGTTTTGTTAAGTGTTATAATATAATTTAAACACTTCGGTGGACGGAGAAATTGACTGTGACCAATTATTTGTGTTCCACTTCCACATAAATTCCTGATTTTTTGAAATAAATAAAATATTACTAAATCGAAACTACGCACTTAGTTTTGAGAAATAAATAAATCGTAGATTTGAAATGTTATTAAAGTCAGATCCCACTAAAATTTTAATAAGCATTAAGATTTTATGTTTTGGTGCATACATACAATTAACATATACTTATGTATTTTTTTGAGCAAAAGTTTATTATCCTAAATCGCAGTGGCTCTGTTTTATTTAAGTATATATCACCTTTGCTAATACATTTTCTTTTTTAAAATGAAATTTCCTATGAATCGGAACTGATCCATCATGCTTTTTGCTGAACATTTAAAATATCATGATTGATAGCGGCTTCAATCTACCCTAAGACTTAAAACGTGTATTACGTTAGCCATCGTAAAAGCCTGACGTTAAGAATATATAAGGCTAAGTGCAGCCTTTAAATCAATGAATTTAATGTTTTGGTTTATTATTTTCTATTCCTGATATATGAATTCCTATAAATAATATTTACACTTTCTTTTTCTTACATCAACTGTTTCTATCATCCATTGCTATTGTAGCCTGGGTAAACAAAAGCGCCGGTATTAGTAACGTATGTATTATTTTTACGTTTTATTATTGAAACAACGGCTACGTGGCTCGGCCAGTATTTTGAGTATTCTGTGCAACCCATCAAATACAACTACGATGAGACTTCGATAAATTTATAATCATTTTATAGATGTTTACAGTTTAAAAACTTACAAAAAAAAATCTTTACTTAATATTTTAATAAAGCTTAAATAAAAAGCTTTGTGCTTAGTTTATTCCTATTGATTTTATTAAATAAGTACTTCTTAATATTTACTACTTCGGACTTCCTCATTCACACGAGGATAAGTTCTTTTCGGTACAATTCAGTTCAATTGTCTAAATTTTCGAATTCGAATAGCACCCATTAATTGCCTTAATGGATGAGTAACGTTTTGTAAAAATATTATTGAGTAAACCGGATGTCATCTATTAGGACTGAATGACGCTATCTGATGAGATGCTCTTAGATTATCCGTAAATGAGATGTGTATTAAAAAAATTAATTAAAAAGTTGTTACAATGCGATTTACGATACTGATTAAATATTAAAGTAAGTAAGTAGACATTGGTGTCTCTTAGGATTATATTCCTTATAATAACTTCATTTTCATAACGCCATAGTGATATCCCAAAAGCATATTGTAATGTATCTAAGTGATACTATTTAAAAAAAAGTAAAACGTATTCTTTCTTATCTCTATGTTTACGATCAGTTTTGGTTGTCATAAAATATTTAGAAATTGTTTCTTTACATAATAAACGCCAAATCTCAAAACTAAGCGTATTGAAAAAAGCTATTGCACGATGAAGTGAGTTACGGTGTCGGCTATATGCTATGAAATATATCGTTTTAGCGTCACTTAAGAAAACATAAAGCTAATAAAGCACGTAGTACCTACCACAGACATTGAAACGAAATTAGGCAAAAGGCAATATCTCAGGTAGAGGGTGGGGAGAGAAATGTTTGCAATTCCTTGAACAAAAGGTATACAAGGTACAACAAAATCAACATCCTTCGTCCCACGTCACGTATTTATAATCCCCAACCCGCTTCCTGCTTTTTGTACGTTTCGGTTGCGGCAGTTAATAAAAGAAATTAAGCAATCCACTGTACGGTCGGCTCTATTATTTGCATCATACCAAAGCAAAAATACTATATAGGTAAATCCTGTTTTACATAAACAGTTTATAAAATTACCTAGACACAGTGATAAAACGTGTGCTAGTTCTCAGCTTGCACATTAAGCGGAAAATGAGTCGCATTTTTGGTGAACAAACGTCACTAGAGCCCATTTCGTGAATTCGCATTTCTCCCTAACCGCCTGTAAACTTTAAGCCATGCTAACAGAGAAAATGTTAGCACCGTGTTTCATGCAAATCACGCCACGTTCCATTCCCACGCGTAATTTCAGCCAACAATATGTAACCGTCATAGATTTAACCTTTATTAAAATCCTATTTCTGATGCTCTACTTCCCAAAAGTTGCTAATCCTAGAAAGCCAATGAAAATGAATTTATAATTCGACGGATTCTGCAGGTTCGAAGCTCAGGCTTTACATCGGCTGTTTGTGCAAATTGAAATGTAAATAAAGTCCCAATGCGGATTACTTGTTGTTATTAGATCTCGGTGCTACGTGGAAAATTATTTATTATTGATCATCCATTTTATTCCTTGTTGGCTACTAGTGGTAAAAGCATCTTTATTGTATTGTATTTATATTTAATGTACACAAAGAATAAAAAAATCAATATTGCTTCAGTATTACTTTGACTGATTTGATCTTGATGTCCTTCCAGGTCCAAGTCCGGACGGCTCAGAATTCGATCACAAATTTTTTTTAAAGCTCAACAAATCATAGAATTAACTCAAAAAAACTTAGCAGCAGCTGTGACATCACAACACCAATCAAATTTGTATGGTCATCACGTGACTAAGTGTCAGACTAGATGTGACCCGCGGTTGCATGGGTATGCGTTGTATGGTCTTTCTTGTTACATTATTTACTTTTGAAGAAGCTCAATAAAAATAGGTAGTTCGTGGAAGAAAAACATAATATGTATCACTTTAGTGGAACAGTTGAATTTTGTATGAAGTGCCGAAATCGTGGTGTAGATTGGTGCTCCCTAGAGACACATGATACTCATGCGAACATGAAAATTGGTACAAAATAAAAATACAGAGAATATCTTTTTATTCATATCTAGTTAGATGTGAAAGTCCCAAACAGTTGATCAGGACGAAATGTTATCAATATAAAAGTAAATATTTATTTTGCAATTAATTAAAAAGTTAATAAATTAACTATTCCTTAGTTCGTTTGAGAATTAGTCTAGGGTAATCTATGAAATAAGCATAAGCGGTATTTTAAAATAAATATATGCAAAAATCTGTGATGACTAACAATATTATTATTATTGCTAGACGTAATATAAAATCGTATATTTTACGCAAAACAAGTTTTGTTTATATAGCGCCTTTGTTGATGAGTCAACTTTATTTTTATTATCAAAAGCCCACATACTAGCGATAAACCAGAAAGCTTGAATCGACAGGTCGACACAAGTCTCAACGTGTCTTGATAATAATGTATTATTGACTACATGTTGACTCACGAATCACGATATCTTACATTTATTTGAAGTTTGCGACAGGATGTCTCGTACTTACATAGGTGTTCCATAGTTTTCATCATGCGGTTTTTTCCTTGTGTTACCTGGTATTAATATATTTAATTGGTTCCATTAATTTCTTAAAAACCTATTTGTACATGATATAGGTTTCTTATGGTTGGAAATAAAACAAAGTTTGAATCCAAGGAGAATCTTACCATTTAAAATCAAAAGTAAAACACAGAGTAGCATATCAACCTCGCTAGAATACAGAGAATTTCAGATATAATGCTTAAAATAAGCATTACATCTATTATTCTCTATCTTACGTTATTTTAGGTACTAAACAGTCTAAATTATATCAAGTGTCAAGCTCTAGCAGGACGAAAACTTTAAATTAAAATTCTTTATAAAAACTCTTGGGACTATACGTATATATTATCTATTCATGAAGTGAGACCATTGAAATAAAGTTAAAAGGGAAGTTGTGTTGGAATGTCAAGTCCTTTTCAAAGCTTCGGCGTTGGCTCGCAGGAAACCGGTGCTTCCTAACTACAAAACCAGCCTTTCGTCGTTGTAGACGTGGGAAGAAGTACCTAGCTGACTGACTATTTGAGACTTTTGTAGTTGTTGTATATAGACATTCCACCTTTATTATATGTTTTTGTAATAAATAGGTACATTTTCGTTTACAACTTTAATATCAATCAATATTAAATTGTAATACATAATTAAACTTTTTATTTGATGAGTTGGTTGGTTGGCCAAACTGCTAGTTAAAACTTAGCTGGCATCATTGAATTGTTCTGCAATCATTAAATTAATTAACTAAATTAATTAATGGCGTATATTTGAAAACCTTTATGCTAAAGTTTTGTGAATGGGTGTTCGTCAATAGAAACCGAAGTCTGAAGTCCGTAGTTTGATAAAAAACTTAAACAAAAGAACTTAAAAACAGTTCCTACGTAACATCAAAGAAACGGAAACAACTTATCGGTCACGCTACAACCTTCCTTGTGTGTCGAATGCCTGTGAGACGGTTACTCTCAAAGTATATTATCTTGATCTTAGATAAGATATATTTCTATATCTAGTCTTTCTTTTCTTCTCAAGTATACATAATATAATATATCCCAGATGTTTTAGATAGTTTAGATATTGCCTCACCCCCAGACCCCCCCTATATTTACAACACTTTTTTTAAAAAAAAACCCTTTTCTATTTCTATTTAAAGGATAGCAGTGCCAATATGCATATTAACGAAAAAGTACAAGGAAAACGTTAATAATTAAGAAACCCATTTTTTTCCGACCATGCCTCCCTACCCATCAGAAGGATGTGGTAGTGTAGGCCTGTAGGCCTGCGAACTCCCCCCTACTATTAAATAAATTTTTACTACATACAATATGACGTTTTTTGTAAAAATAAAAAATATTATTGTGGCTTAACAGATTTAATTCAAATTTTGAAAATCATTTAATATCGTTGAGCTCTTGCGCGTTATCATTTTAATGTGATTACCTATGAAACCCATTGTATAAATGTTACATTAGACCACTATTAGAGTATTCCTACAGTATTTGGGATCCTTATTTCATAAAGTAAATTAATATGCTTGAAAAGTATCAAAGAAAAGCTATGAAAATGGTCAGAGCACTTAGGTACAAACCTTATAATGAGCGTCTGAAAGCACTTGATCTTACTAATTTAGAAAGTAGGCGATTAAGAGGAAATCTCATTGAAACTTATAAAATCTTTACTGGCCACTATAATGTTCCAGGAATTGAGCGGCTCTTTATTTTGAGTGAGAACACACATTTGAGGGATAGTTCTTTAAAACTGAAGACACTCAATATAAAAAAAATATATTACAATACAAATTCCCTAAAGAACTTTCTCTCAAACCAAGTAGTGGCTGACTGGAATAGGCTTCCGGAAAGTGTAATTAATATTTAAAGTCTTTTAAAAATAGGTTGGATAATTGCCTACCCCAAATCCGTAAATACGCGCGCATCAGCTTATTTAGCTGTTAGTGTGCTTGTCTGCATAATAACAATAATAATACGTCTGGAAACAGTTCGACTGAACTCCTGTGTAACGCTAATTGCGATGAATGAAAGATAATTGTTTCGTAAACGAAAAGATTTATAGCGGTGACAACATGCCAGTAAGTTGCACGTACTCTTAATTAACTTATAGTTACCCAACGTTTCGTATTCACTTTTGAGAAATAAGCATTCCAACTGTATTTCTATTTGGATTTGGACACTCAAGTAGGTAGGAAGTGCCATTCATGCACACGGATTATTCGTTCTGAAACAGGTAATACTGCGAAGGACGCGCCCACGCACATTCCGTACGTATCGCTGCTCGACAAACTGTTACTAAGGATCTGGAAATATTTTATTCATCTTTACTCGTAAATAGACTGAACGAAAATATATAATTGGGTTAATATTTTCTTTTGCTTATAAATTACAATTCTGTCGCCACTAAAATATCTGGAATTGTAATACAAGTTTAACATTATCTAAAGAAGATCTCGTAAAGACGTAAAATATACTAATATACTGATGTCTATTATATTATAATATAACTTTTTACTGACTTGCTTAGGCTAGCGAACAGTATTTTAAACGGTTATTAAAAGAAAAAATTCAACTTGCATATTCAGTAGTCATATGCTCATATTCAGTGGTTGCTATATGTTTTGCAAAGAATTTAAAAGAGCCTCTTATTCAGCATCGATAAAAATAATAGAAATCTCTAAGTGAGCAATATAGTGGAGGTATGTGAATGGCGCATGGCCAGTTTGCCAACTTAATTTTAACGAACCCACCAATTTGCCGTCGCAACCCACCAGAAAACCACTAAAATCCACACTAACTAATATTATAAATGTAAGTGTGTTTGTTTATTTATCCTTTTTACGCCCAAACCCAAAGGAAATATAGGATCGATGTGATTTTTATGTCCGCAGATAGGAGGAGGTTAGGCAAGCAGCCCGCGAGCACAATTTTTTTAGTTTTTACCGCGGGAAACACATGTTTTACTGAAGTAAACAGTAGTCTATGTCACTCTTTTCTTTAGATGGATAGCATACAGCTAGGATTATTTTTTGACAATAAAAGAACAATATTGTAAATTGAATTATAAAATTAGTTTATTTTCATTACAAAAAAATTATAGAAGACATACAAAATCGTTAAAAATCATCTTTTCGAATCGATTTTAAGTACACTTCTTTCGTTCTATTTTCTGGACTACATAATTTGGCAAGATGTAATTATTGCAACACTTTCCTTCGCGTTGTAAACCTCCGCGAATTGTCATAATAGATGACAGTAGATCTAGCTTCACTCAGTTTCTGTGTTTTGTCTTCACGATATTCATCATGCTGAATAATCGCTCTACTTCAGCATAGAGTGCGGTAAAACTAATAAAGATATAGCAAACGTGCTATCTTCAAATCGGTTTTCTCCTGCAATGTCTTCAAATCCACCACATCGTACCAAAAATTCCAGCCGCACCACTTACTTTCTACCTCTTCCAGCCAGTCCATAATTGGGAGTCCCGTAACCAACAATCCCGGAACTTTGCGTATATTGCGGTTTTGGCATTTTGTTTTAAAAATAAACTAAACTTTGCAAACAAACAAGGTTATGGGTGTTCATCTAATAAATCACAACCCATATTTAACTTTGTTAATTAGTTTATTCTTCACAAAACAAGAGTAATTAATTTTATTCTTATAGAAAAGCTCATGGAAAAAGTACATATCTCACTTGTCTAAAGTCTGTCTTAGTGACGTTCGTTTTCTTTTTCTTCTTAACGAGTAACGACCGGTATTTATGTTACCACATACATCAAAATATTAAAGAAAATACTACACAAACGCTACACGTCGCTCGATGCATAGCATAACCAAAACACAAGTTCTTATGATCTTTGTGCATGCAGAAACGAACACATACAAATCTCATTAATTCAAATCAAATTTGACCCATTAGTCATAGGAATAAAGTCCATAATCAAAATAATTTAAGAAATTGATAAACTTGTTTCGGGAAATTCCCGAAAAATAACGAACGTAATTTTACACAGTTGCCTACATAATGACAAAATATTCCTTTATAAGTTAAACGTTTTCGTCTTCCTGTAAAGATATCAATCGTGCTAGTGGTTAAATGTCGTAGCATACCACTGAATGAAACAAACTAAACCACTAGAAAAATCCACTAGCCACTAAAACCAAAATTCGCCCGCTAAAACGTATATCTACACCACCAGATCTAGTGGAATATCCACTAAGATGGCAACACTGCGCATGGCTGGAGCGGTTGCATAATGAACCGAAGACGGTTCAGGGAAAGGGAAGGGTGACGGAGGGGAGGCAGAGGAATGAGGATGACGCGTAGTGAACGACTCCCCCAGACTACAGAGTACTGCGTTATCGAGGCAAAGATTACAAAACGTCTATAGACATGTACAACAATTACCCACGACAGATTTGAAATAATTGTCAAACCTATATTATTATTTTTATTTAAATTTATTAATGGATTCTGTGCGGAAACCATCGTGAGACTTGAGGTCGCAGCAACACTGATTTTTAGTGGGCCTTTACTAATTTGGAACGACAGCTTTACTCAATATACAATTTAATTATATTGACAACTTAATTTTTTTTCAATGATTACGCGTCATGCGTAGCAAAAAATAATTATACTGTCCCGACGCTAGTTCGCATAACCGCCACGCCGGTTCTCATTCCGCATTGAAACTATTATTTTGTTTGTTAAATATATTATTTATTAATGACATACATTTTAAAGATGTATTTATAGATAAAAATAACAATTAAAATATGTTTAAATACACGGATCGGTCGTGTCATGGCCTTATGGTTTTATTTACAACACACGCATCTAATATGATATATGTTTATCAGAATAAACCTTGTCAGACCAAATATTCTGTGGAACTAAATTGGAATTCAGCAGCAACTTCGTGCCTTAAAACCCGTCAACATCTCCGCTACAGGATATTGTTTGTCGTCAAACATATTACCTACGCTTTATGAAGCCGAAATTAATTTCTTTTGGGATTCTTTTCATAAAACTGTCATATTACCGTATTTGAACTTATTAATAAATAAGTAAATGTTGAAGTGATAAAAATTAAACTATTATTCATACAAAATGTGTAACTTCCTATTCAAGACTTTATCTTTATCGCTTTTAGAAAAATTCATACTTAATCAGTCAAAACATTAAAATAATAAGGTGTACCTACCTAAAATAGGTACCTATAACATATAAAAAATATGAAATGCCAATGAGAAATACTTCATATCTTAAAAACGAGTTTTAAACCCCATAAAATATTGTTTGTATTTTAACAAACAAGTTAATAATAATAGAAAATTATTTTTATATTTAATTACGATTAATAATTACAATCTCATACACGTTGCATAAACATAGCATATGATCGCAACGCAATGATCATATATGCGTTAGGGTGAACCGCATAGAAATCAATGACAATACATTCCAGTTAACGTTATAGTCTGTGGTATAGTATATGATTGCATAGTGTCACTGGCTATGATTACATTTGAATTTACACTGACAAATTCAACTGAGCTTGCTCTATTATCGGGCAGAATGAGCCTAGCATATATCATGAGCCATTCATGTATATAGTCTCACTGTTAGAGTACTACTGCAGCTGTGTATGTGATTGACGAAGTTTTTGTTCTTAAAACTAGATTCGTTCAACGTTGTTATTATAGGCTGTCAATTACTTGGCGAACTTGTCGCAGCACCGCCAATGCATGCGTTACGAATTACAATTATTTTTTGCAATGCTCCCTTGAAACTATTATAATTTTTATGTAAGTTTAAAAAAAGTTATCTGTTGAACGTAACACTGAGCTACGCGTCCAAGACCACGAAACATTGAAAATTGACATGTGTCAAAATTTATTACATTTTTACCACCACAAGTCAAGTGTGTAGTATTGTACATCTACAATATGCGGGTACAATCCTAACGTTCATACGATAAAACCCTCTAATAGAATTGAAATATAAAATATATATATTGATAGATAAAATTGTATCCTAGGATAGAGGTCAAGAAGGTATTTCGTCATTCGTGGTTTGTTGGGCAGAGATGTGGCATCTATCGCCTACCTTAGGACCTTCTGGTCAACCAGTCAGTTGTAAAACTGTTTGAGGATCCTCCCCAACGGACAAACTGTAAATCTGGATTAATTACTTATTTGTTATCATACTTACTTTTACAGATAAAACCACGTTTTAGAATATTTTCCAGCTCCTTCCACTTGACCGTATACAACGCAGAGCGGTTCGAATCGTCGACGACCAATCCCTCTCCGAGCGGCTTGATCCTTTGGCGTTGCGTAGAGATGTGGGGTCACTCTTCATCTTCTACCGCATTTACCATGGAGAGTGTTCAGAGGAGTTGTTCGGATTAATACCTGCAGCTGAGTTTCATCATCGGACGTCGAGGCAGAATACGAAATTCCACCCGTATCACCTCGACGTCCGACGTTCCACAACTGAGCGTTTCTCAAGGCAGTTTTTGCCGCGCACCACCACTATGTGGAACCAGCTGCCCACTGAAGTATTCCCGAACCAATTCGACTTAGGGTCCTTCAAGAAAAGAGCGTACCAATTTTTAAAAGGCCGGCAACGCACTCGCGAGCCCTCTGGCATTGAGAGTGTCCATGGGCGGCGGTATCACTTAACATCAGGTGAGCCTCCTGCCCGTTTGACCCCCGTTCTATAAAATAAAAAAAAATAAAAAAATAAAAAAAATATTTTATAGATAACATCAAGTAAAATTTTAAATCACTTTAATTAGGAATATTGTTTAAAACATTGAATCTATTTTGAGCATTAATATGAATAAGGCGTACGGAAATAAATTCTACAACAATCATAATAATCTACGTTTTAGGTTGTTCTTATAATCCTTTACGACTTCTGGCGAACCAAGTTTGCAAACGACTTCATAAGTTGCACTTAAATCAAGATTAACTTCTTTTGAGACCATTATAAGTGCAACTGCAATTTCTTTGGTACTTTGTAGCTCACACAACCTCTTTGTAAAAGCAGCTGGCATCCGTGATATTTTCAAATTGATACCAATAGAAGTACTTTGCACTGAAACCGTGGCAACGCACTTAAAAGCCATCTCGCATTGCAGATGTCTTTCCAATAAAAGCTTTTATTAAATATTTCCGAAGGTAAATGTAAATATTTAGGAATACTCCGCAATTAATCCTACATTATACCATTACATAATTAGCATTGAACGTTCTTTCTTGGACTGAGGACAACCTATACCCTTTTCATTATGAATTTTCAAAATGTTTACTTAAATTTTGTAATTTATCTGTCAATTACAAGGCTTCTCTATGTTTTTTTATTTGATTTCATGATGCAGAATCTATCCGCGTGTGGATAATTTCATATAATCAGTAAAAGTTTAATTATCCGTCCAGAAACTTTGTATTATATACTGTCAAACATTTTCACAGACACGTCAACTGTTTTTATTTATTTCATAGTGTAGTAATAACATCTTAGATGATACAAAAATCTCACCTCCCAATAACTATGTATAAGGACATTACATCTAGCTGACATTTCAAAGAGAACATTTGAAAGGAATCTAGCCTACACGCAAGTCCTCAAGGGACTTATCTGCAGCATCTTCAAACACGATTTAAGGGAAAATACGTATAAAATTATGAACATTAATATAACGATAAATCTACTCAATACATAGGAATACATTTTTAGTTTGTAACCATCGCTACGTGTTCTGTAGTTGTAATTGAAAGATTGCTGAGAATTAAGGAACTAATTTATATATACTAGATTGACAAAAATAAAAGTTACTAAAGTTTATAATTGCAAACTTAATCTTTTAGAAAAGCTTACGAATGTAATGTACCAATACACATTAAACACTCAGATTACCAAACTTGATAAAAGCAATTGCATACTCGCGTTGTATAAAAAATAAAAAAACGACTTATGAAATTTCCTTATGTCCTACGAAATAAGCGTTAAAGGATTTCTCTTATAATCACAAAGCGTAAAGATACTCTTGGGTATCACTTTCATTTTCACTTAGGAACTCCAACAGCTCCATAACCATTAAATCCTCTAATTTACAGCACCCGTTCAAAGAGAACCTACATTTTGCTAACCTTGTTACTAACTTATTCACAGAATTACCTTAATATCTAATAGGGTTCTGGAAATGAAACGTGAAAACAATAAATAGCTAACTGAGGTATTTAATATAATCATAGCAGTACATGAAATGGCTATGTGCCCATTGTGTGCCAAACGTTATTAATCCCTTAATATATTTAAGCTATATGTTATATAAAAGCTTATTATTATATTACATTATTTATTACAATGATGCTTCTTTTCATTAATTAATCAATTTTAAACCCGTCATAAGTTAATGGAAAGGTGAACGAAGCGTTTGCTTAATATAGATAATGATGCTTAAAATAGCACATTAAGCCAAGGGTAAACATGAATCGCAGATTTTATGTTCGCGGAAAATTCAAAGGAAACTTTGAAAAGACTGAAAACAGCTCGTACGATCCTCATTAAATTTTGCCGCCGACAGCGCTAAATAACCCCTCATACGCCATAATCCGCAGTAGGTCACACTGAATAGGTACTACCCGAAAGGACGGCTTCAAAAATTCGTCTCAAATTACACGAATATTCTGTGATTTTGCCCTTTGTAAGTGGAATCAACACAATACTTCCTTCCTATCCTTTCCTTATCTTATTGCAAACATCGGACACGTTCCAAACCCGTAATTTTACTATGAATTAGTACTCGGGCAGAAACGCACCCTTGCAATCTATTTCTACATGATTTGCAGTTTAAATTACAATAAAGATGCTATATATATCTAACATTAAATATTGAAACGCAAACTTAGCAAAAAAATAGAATATTAATTAAGCTTTATTAATTAATTATTAAAAATCGGCCAAAAATATAAAGGTTTTAATTTAACGAAAACTAAGGTTAATTAACGTAATTTTAAATAAGTTCTTAATTAAACTTGAGATAAAGTGTAGCCAGGACGGACTAAAAGTAAATTTCAGAGACCGGCACGTGTTCTTCGCGCTCTTCGATTACACTAAGCCTTTACTAATATTCAAATTAATTTTTAAAGTTATACTTTAGTGTGAATAATCCATTCTTCGAACAAGAAAATCCCTTTTTAAACAAGTGTCCACAAATTAAAACGTTCTCAGGGGTACAGTTTCAGTAAGCCGTCACGCAGTAAATAATTAACAAGATTTTAATTTTAAAACAAGATTACATAAAACAAACTCTTCCGCAGGAATAACCTGCCTTTTCTTTGCTTTTATTTTGTTTTAAAGCAATGCATATATGTATTGTTTATTACTAATTAACATTTATTAATTTTAGCAGACATTCATAAGTCCATATGGTTATTATTGTCTTACTTACAATATTGTCCTAAATATTATATTAGTAGGTTAGTATACAAATTAAAATTAGTATTATTCCCCTGCGCACATTCCCGCAACAAGACAACACACACCGTTAACCCTAGTAAAATCGTTGTATCAAAATGACTTATGCTTGTACCAGTCGTATTCGCAACGCTATACTACCTATAGAAAAGAACGGCGATCATACGCGCTTTTTACAAAGAAATATCGTAACAATGATTATTATCAATTAAAGCTACATCCGTATTCATAGTTCTATCGTGGGATGATTAAGCTTTATTATTTCGATGTGATAAACAAGAATAACCGTTAAAAAAGTCCTACAGTTTTATGTGGTAAATCGATTATGTATTTGCTGAAAGCAGACTTCGTGAAAGAGAATAATGAGGACAAAATGAGTAGCGCCCTCTCAGGTACTCGCTCCCGATTGAAGCTTTTATCGCGGGACTGATTAACTGTCGAGCTCAAGATGGATTTATTGTAAAAGTTGGCCGTTCACTGAGGTTAGTGATTCAAGCCCGCACACTTTACTCGAATAATTGTCTACGTGATCGGAATAGAGGCTTTTCGCCGCTTTTAATAAGAGCAGATAAAGAGCTCAGACTCGCGTTGCGAGTTTGAAAAGCAGCTAAAGTTGGGAACAGCAAATGATTTGATATTTGAGGGTATGCAATGCTTCTATCCACTTTTCAAGTTCTCAAAATTAGCAAGAAACCGTTTCTTCTCTTGAAACTTTTTCAATCAAATAAATATTAACATCAAATTGAACGATTTTCAATAATACCTTCAATTTCTTTTTATAAGTAGAGGTAAAGTACAATAAAATAAAATCGAAGAGGCCATTTTGCATCTAATCAAAGGATAGAACGATTTGCATCTTCCATAGGATAGACGGGCTCTGTCTTGGTCGCGTGGATGGTTTATGTCGATGATTCAGATGATCATTTAAATGAACTGAGTTCTCTTAAAGTAAAACTCAATGTGACGCAAATGAATAAAATTGATTTTATAGAAGATACCACGAATAAATAAGTTAATAACGCAAAAATCCGTGACAATACTTTATTGTGGACTTACAACAAAATAGTAATGATACAAAACACAATTATAGAATAGGCTTCTTTTTCTTTCGCTTAGTTCTAGATTTATCTCTAAACTCACATTAAATCGTTCATCCTTATCTACATTATGACTGAAAAATGAACATGTTTGATGTGAACTTATAATAAATCTAGAACTAAACAAACATCAAGAGGGCCTTGAACTTATGAAATGACAGATGTGACTCTCAAATTAAATCAAAATTAAACAAATGCCAACCTCTTCTAGGTATTCGCACTGCTCTACATTCCCAGTTTCATCATGGTTTGTGTTTTCCAAAACATTTTTGTAATACACGAGCTTATCAGATCCTATTCCATCTTCCAATTTTCACCAAAATGTTTCGACAAAAGTTTGTCCACATCATTTTGTTTCAAAGCTGATACGCCCGTTTCAAATGGTGCCACATCTCTAACCAAATTCTGAGGTTGAGGATATACCTCGTTTCATTACACTTTTAGCAACTCCAGTGTCACTTTGTAGTGACCCTCTCCTCTGAGAAGACGTCCGGCTTATTCTTGACTCTAGTGATGTACCTCTGCATTCTGCAAATTTAAAATGGATTTCCCAGGGGGCGTCATTGTTTCATTTGCAAAGGCTTTCCAATTTTCAAAAAATAAGAATGAAAATGTTACGTTATAATAATTAATACCAAGCTTCGTGATCTTTATGTCTTCATAAACATCCTCACAAACAAACGAAACTACCTTTTACACTTTTCCATGTTGCGTTTCCACTTATATTTCTAATCCTCTTCCTTGCCTTATTCCTTGGACAGGAGTAACATTAATTTCCATTTTGTGTTCAATTTCTAATTAAAAACAGGAAAAAAAGCAATGAAGAACAACATGGTCGCCATTATGCTCAAACAAGCATCACTACTTGCTGTGCAATACTGTGCTTGATTGGTCAGCCGCGATAGAGGCGCTTTGTACTCACGACGGAAGAGGCGTTTTGCATCTAACTGCTTACTTCTTATGTGATTTTGTATAGGATAAGGCGGCTTGGTCGTATTTTACTGTATGAAACCAAAAGAAATAGAAGGTGCCAGAAAAAAAAAAAAAGGGCTTGAAAGGATGAACACTTTTGTCACCCCTCATTTTGCACTTTCTTTATTTAAAAATGGAAGAATGGAAAGGAAGAAGGAGAAGAGGGTACCCCAAAAACCTGGATAGCTGAAATAGAAGCGGTAGCAGTAAGCGAATGTAGAAAGGAAGCCACGGACAGAGTCAAAAAGCTGGAGGAGGCCTTTACCCGTGAAGGGGTTCCGATCCACGGTACTAATAGTACCTAGGATATAGGGATAAGAAGAAAAAAATGTATAAAATGTATATATCACATCTGAGCTGTAGGTATTTTATGTTTTGGTAACGATTGGAAATGAATCGGTCTTTTTTATTATTATTACATTTTAAAATAAAAAGCCATTTACAAGAGAAGTACCTGTATAAATGTCAGATATTATGCCTTTTTAAAATCCTTTATAAAGAAACCCACGGAAATGTAAAACAAGCTTATAAAAAATGTTTCTATGTTTTTTTATCTATATACTAAAAGTTATCGTATATTTAACACAAAATTTATACAAGATATATGTTAACTTAAGTTAGTATAAAACCAGAAGTTATATCTAGAATAATGAATGCTTACTTACTGCTAACATACATACTTAATGGCGCACAAGCAAAACTTTTTCAGTTATTTATCTTTTTACTTTTAGCTACTGCTCACGACGGTTTTAAAATGCAAATTTAATCAATATTTTACTAGTAAGTATTAGGTCACATGTGCCCGGTCATGACAAGAGATAGCAGTCATTACAAGAGATGAAATGGACAAAAATAATTAATAATTATGGAAAAAGGAAAAGAGGAAGACAGAGATGGGCAGACGATATAAAGAGAATAGGAGGCACAACTTGGACAAAAAGAGCTAACATCAGAAAAGAATGGAATCAGCTGGAAGAGGCCTATGTGTCACAGGACACGCTGACTGTCTAAAACGGGTCAAGTGACGTATTAGATTAAGTTTTATTTATGTATTAGAATTAAGTTTTTTATGTAACTTAAATAAGTGTTATTATATTGTACTGGGTGTCAGTAATAAAGGCTTAATAAATAAATAAATTAGGTCACAGATTGATGGCCTCCAAAAATTTATGTAAAGCAGCAGATATATTATGACTTTATTATTTATAAAAACGCGACATACATACATTCCTAATGACAGCACAACCTGCTATTACCGGGGTACTCGTAATTTTACTTGGTTACAACGGATGAGACGTGATTTCGATTTCCGGCGTGTATAATCTTATGTTTAAGTTATCGCTGAAGAATAACATGTAATTCTCAACATCCGGTAAGGAGATTGAAATGCTGGAAGAAAAAGGGTAATAACCTGCCAACGGTTATGATTGGACTTTTCTATTAATTTAAACTCAATTATTTCCTAGTTCCACAAAGGTATATATCAAAAACTGTTTTGTATAAAAAGTATACTATGCACGAGATTATAATATAGTATTAGGTTAGCGAGTATATAAATGATTAAAAGGGTAAATAGCATAGATGCGCTAATTCGTTCGTTCGTTTTATTAATTTACACGTCGTTATGTTAAACATACATATTTTTTAATTTCATAAATTATTAGGTAACAAGCGATTTCTCCTAGGCAACCCTAGTATGGAAAAATTTAATTAAAAGAAAATACCTACTGAAGGTTGAGTATAAGAAGTGCATAGCTAAATTAACAAAAAAAATTAATTTATGTGACAGTAGAATACTAAGATCTAAAAAATATAAAAAGTAAAAGCTAATCTTAGGTTTAATGAATCATACTTAATAAATGTATATAAGTTTTTTTTCCGTCGTTGCGGATATAAGTGTTTACACGTGTTTCGGATATCATTATTTAGTATTTTCTATTTTTTCTCGTAGTTTAATGAATATAAGTCGACTTATCCTATTGGTGGTGGTTAATTAATAACATCAACTAATTACGTAAGTTATTTTTATTTATTTGTTATATTTCTCCCTTTACCTTGTTATATTTTAAAGGTAAATCGAGATCGAGAGATTTATTTTTGGTAGTCTATAATGGAGAAACGCCCTCCAGACCAACCTGATCCTCCGGATAGGGTCTCTTCTCCGGTGGAATCAATGGATTTATCCACCCCACTGTTTCCCCAACCTGGTGTCAAGCGCAGACTCGATACTGTCAATGAATCTTTAGTGGAACCTTCCAAAAAACCAATGACTGATGCCCGGTCATCTGCTGATGACGTAAACCCGGGATTTTACTCCCATCCGTATCCCAAGTCATACCTTGTCAATGACAAGGGCCCTTTTTTAGTCCATGTTTCTTGCCCTGAATCTGACCCATCCGCCGGTACTTCAATCCGCCCAATTAAATTTGGTCACTTCTTGGTAAAAAATAAAGTAAGTAACATTGTTCGTGATGGTGTTAAAAGAGTGGGACGTAACAGAATATCTGTTGAGTTTAAGTCGGGTTTAGATGCTAATAATTTTGTGTCTAATCCCATTATACCTTCCAGCAATTATTCTGTTACGATTCCTAATTACAATGTTTCCCGTATGGGTCTTGTGAGAGGTGTCCCAGCTGATTGGTCGATGCAAGAATTTGTCGAAACTTTGGAAATTCCTGAAGGTATTGGTATAGTCCTCAAGGCCAGACGCCTAAACCGCAAGACAAACTCCTATGGTCAAATTAATTGGATTCCAACACAAACTGTTGTTTTAACCTTTCAGGGACAAACCCTTCCGGAGAGAATATTCTCCTGTCATAGTTCCCTCCGCGTTGAAACGTACCAACTCCCAACAATTCAATGTCTCAACTGTTGTAGATTTGGTCACGTAAAGTCACAATGCCGTTCTAAGCCTAGGTGTTTTCGTTGTACTTTAGCCCATTCTGGTGATGATTGTACTGCCTCGCACTATGCGACCAACAAAGCTTGTCCTGAGCATAATCGACAAAAAAACATAAAGAGTTGTATGTCTCAGGAGAGCATTTCTTATCTCGAAGCATCGGCTCGGTTTAGACCTATCAGTGGCAAAACTTTTGCAGACTCTGTTAAAACAACGCCCTCCCCTTCATTCAGTTTATCCCAGCCCATTATTATACCTTCCCAAGTTTCCCGTCAGACAACATCATACAGGAAAACGGTATTTCTCCCTCCTCGCTCTAGGCCAACATCAGGAAAATCCTTTGATAAGGCGGCCCATGAGGCCATTACTTCCAATTTACCCTCCTCTTTACCCAATGGTTGTGCCGTAAGCTCCCCAACCCTTATCAACAATGAAGTCTCCCCAAATGAAAATCTTCTTGACTGCTTATGGGCAGTCATTTGTAACATGCGATCTAAATATGATGACATCCCCATACCGTCCCACGTTGCCCAAAAAATTAATTTGCTCCACTCATTCGTCACCAACAATGGCGAATCTAGTAATCCAGTGGAATTGTAACAGTATTCGCAGTAAAAAATCCGAATTAACCTTTCTCATCAATAAATTCGCTCCATCTATTCTAGCCATTTCGGAGACTTGGTTATTGCCGGGTTCCCGCTTTAGGGTTTCTGGGTATCGATGTCTCCGAGATGACAGGGATGATGGCTATGCTGACTGTGCCTTTTTGGTCAGCCGATCCCTCACCTTCCACTCATTATCTCTTCCTCATTGTGATGGTATTAATGCTGTTGCTATGAGAGCTTTTAATATCTCGTTTATTTCTGTTTATATTCCCCACCCCCATATCGACCTCATTTCTGATATACTTTCTATTATTCTTTCGGTTCCTCCTCCTGTTGTCATGTTGGGTGATTTCAATGCCCACCATGTTTCTTGGGGTTGTCATTCCTCAGATTCTTTTGGGTCCCTTCTACTAGATTTACTCGATGATATAAACATAAGTGTCTTGAATAATGGTTGTCCTACGGGAAGGAGTCTTCCATCTCAGAATCCCGCTAACGCAGTGGATGTATAACTTTGTTCTCCTGATCTTTTCCCTTTTCTATCCTGGCGTGTTTTTAAGAGCACTTGTGGGAGTGACCACTTCCCCATTTTAATTGATCTCCCAACCAATTTAAGGAGCGTTACTCGCCCTTCCCCTCTTTTAAAATTTAAACTGAATCAGGCCAATTGGTCAGACTTTTCATCTTCTATTGACTCTAAGATAGCTGCGCTCCCCGCAGTTTCTGTTGAAAACTGCCTATCTTCATACAATGATTTTGTCAACTCCCTCACCTCATCTGCCAGTTTACATATTCCACTCAAATCTTCTACACAAAGGAAAATTTCTCCTCCTTGGTGGGATTCCGAATGTACTGAGATGATTCGAAAAAGAAAAACGGCAGAAAGGTCATACAGTCTTAGGTTTAAAGACATTTATTTTCTCATTACAGACAATGGTCACTTACATGAGACTTATAGACTAAAAATACAATTTATCACGTCGTGTTTAAGCGTCAAGGATCAATCATCGAAGTATAATTTGGGTGGACTGTCATTTGCGTAGGTAATTAGGATCACTCAGAAGATGGTCTTTTAGTTTAAGTTTAAATATCGCCAGGCTGTCTGCACTTTTTATATTTTGTGGTAGTCTATTGTAACGCAACACTCCCCCAACGCTCAATGTTTTTCTACCGTTATTAGTTCTAAACTTCGGTATAACAAGATTGTGAGGGCGTCGTGAAGTGCGCTTCTGAATTTGGCTTATTTTAGTAAAGGTAATGTTAGTATGTATGTGGTCGTTTAGAATTTTGTATATTAGTAAGCTGGTGTTATATTGGAATAATTGTTTAATATTCATGAGTTTTGTTTCACTGTAAATTTTTTGTGTAGAAGTTAAGTATGGGTAATGAAAAAGCAATTTAATTACTTTATTTTGAGCAATTTGAAGGTGAGAAATATTAGTTTTAGTCGCGGCTCCCCAAATTTCAATAAGGTAAAGAAGGTGTGATTTTGCCAAAGAATTATAAATATGAAGACGAACTTCACGAGGAAGGCTTCGAACTATGACACATAGGGAACCTCTTAAAGAAGATAATTTAGTTATTAAATGATTTATGTGCGTTGTCCATGTTAAGTTATTGTCAATATATAATCCAAGATATTTTTCACTTTTCTTTTCAATTAGTGGTACATTATTTATTGTTATAGGCGAATGTGGTGGGATTTTAACATTTTTAGGTTTAAAAATTAAGTACGATGTTTTAGCAGTGTTGATAGTTAGCAATTTCGATTGAAACCACAAGTAAAGATAGTCAAGGTCCTTTTGCACTCGAGAAATTATATCATGCACAGATGAACCAGTGTATAGGAGACAGGTATCATCCGCATACAAGGTTATCTGTCCATGCAAGTTAAGGTGTTGTATGTCATTTAAATAAATTAAAAACAATAATGGGCCCAATATTGATCCCTGTGGTACTCCACAAGAGATAGGTAAGAGTTTACTTTGACAATAATTAATTTTAACTACTTGGGATCTATTGTTTAAATATGATTTGAACATTTTTAAGGCATTGCCAGTTATTCCAATCGTTTCCAGCTTTTCTACGAGAAGCGAGTGGCAAACTGTGTCGAAAGCTTTCATTATATCAATGAATACTACAAGGACAATTTTCCTTTGGTCGGTATTAGTTTTAATTTTTGTAATGAGATTAATTGTAGCTGATAATGTATTAGATTTTGATCTAAATCCATATTGGTGTTCGTATAAAAAGTTTATATTATTTAGGTGGTCTAATAAGCGCGTGTATAAAACTCTTTCTAATATCTTGGACATAACCGGCAATACCGAGATGGGTCTGTAGTTACCCGGATCATCTCTGGGCCCAGATTTGTATATTGGACTGACCTTGGCGATCTTTAAGTTATCAGGGAACTTGCCGTCCCTGAGTAATTCGTTAAGACAGGACGTTAAGTTATCAAGAATCTGACTTTTAATACATTTAATGATTTTGGTTGTGATGCCATCTATACCTGAACTACAGTTTGGGTCAAGATTGTTAATAATTTGGGAAATTTCCTGAGCTGTACACGGTCTAAGAATATTTAAAATAATTTGTATGTTGTTATTTGGTACGGTTAGATTGAAATTGTTTTGTTTATTACGTAGATGATTAGTGAGATTTAACCCAATAGTAGAAAAGAAATTATTAAAAGACTCACAAATGAGAATGGGATCAGTTATTATATATATGAATTAACATTCAGCTTTGTGGGAGCAATGGTATCTTTCTTTTTGTTAGCGGCAAGTTCTTTCAATAGACTCCACATTTTCTTTGGATTTGTGCATTTTAGAAATTGGCTGTAATAATAACTATCCTTAGTTTTCTTAATAACTTTAGTTACAGACTCTTTTATTTTATGAAATTCATTTTCTATACGAGAATTGTCTCTGTTATTTTTGTATTTCTTCCACAGGTCATTCCTATCATTTATAATATTAATTATTTCCTTATTAATCCAGTCATTTCGTGGAGCATTTAAAATTTTTGTCTTTGTTATTTTGTTGTTTTTAACGTTTTTCTTTATTAAGTCATCAAGAACTGTGTATTCAAAACCTGGATTCTTAATGTTGACATCTGCTATACTTTTGAATAAATTTTCATAATTTATAGCGTCATATTGAATTCGCTGCTTCGGAGTTGGTTTAATTTTTTTTAATTGCAAATAAATCTGTTTGTGGTCAGCCATAGGTAAATCCAATATTGATAAGTGAAAGTTGTCATTTAGTAAATCTGTACTGACATGATCAATTATTGTCTTTGATGTATGGGTTTCTCTAGTACAATACATCGGGTCAATTTTATTCAATAGCTTGTGACCTTGTCCCTGAAGCAGATTCTTGTATAAAGTGGTATTTCTGTTTCTAGTAAGTAAGTCTATATTAAAATCACCAAAAACGATGATACGGTTTCGTTTCTGTAACTGTGCTTCATATGTATCTATAAATTTTTTATAATTAGTATTACCAGGGTTATATATAAGTCCAATTTCAAGAGAATAGTTCACAAGTGTTACCCATAAGTAATTATTCCCATCTATGAATGTAGATTCACTTAAGATATGTTTTAAATCATTGTGTATAAAAATGGAAACACCTCCACCTGTTTTGTCAGTTCTGAGGTTGTAATAGTGTGTATAACTATTAAGATGAAATGAACGAGCATGCTCTTCACTTTTAATCCAGGTCTCGGTTAACAATATAATATGTGTCTTGGATTTAATACACTTCAGTAGGCATTTCAATTCATCAAATTTACCTGCACGACATATACTGCGAACATTTGCATAGAAAAAATTCATACGTGAGGTTGCAATTTGTAGATCTTGATAGTTATATAGTAGGTCGTGTGTTACAAGTTTTTTTTTGTCAAAGCTTAATGTTTGGAGTTTTTTGATTTTTGATTTATTTTTATAATCGTTGGTATGCCTCTTATGTATTTTATAGTTAAGTCAGTCTCCCCACTTGTTTGACGACGAGCCAGTTCATCCTTTATGCAATTTAAATATTTCTGCTGAGATGGAGTTTGATCTGAGTAAATTTTAATTCCGGTAGGTAACTTACTTTTATTGCGTAATAGTGCTTTAGGTGTATCACAATCATTGAAGCAAATTTTTAGAGCACGGTTTCTATTAGAATCTTGTTTTCCGATACGAAAATTTTGGCTGGCTTGCAGAGGTCCTTAGATATAGTAGATATTATTTTCCGAACTTCAGATTCATCCGGGTGACGCTGAGTATCAGTACTTGGTAATGGTCGTTCAGGCAGTCCTACCAGAATAATATTTTTCTCTCGGTTGTTGCGTTCAAATAATTCCTTTAAAATATTTTCTTGTTCTAATATCATCGATTGTGTACATACGGATGAATTTACAGGTGTTTTTAACGTTATGATCTCGGATTCTAAGGACTTAATTTTTTGTTCGCCAAAAGAAATTTTATTTTCAAGTTCTGAGATCTGAGATTTTATTGCAATTTGTTCGGTAGCTGCACCACTGGTAGTCGATTTTATAGATGAAATTTCATTTTTCAATTCCGTAATACTTTCACGCATAGCTGTCATATTTTGTTCGTTGGATCCAACAAATCTTTCCAACAGGTCAGTAATTCGTGATATCTCTTTTCGCATTTCCTGCACTTCTGTTTTGCAGTCACAGTCACGATCGGATGGTTGTTTCCTTTTGCGAAAGGTAATCTGGGTGTCACTTGCTTCGGTGGAAATCTTTGATAGATCCGGCTGAGAACTTCCTCTAATCGCATTATTGGGCGACCTTAAAACACTCATATCTATGAACAATTACTTGTAAATATGTTTTAAAGTCTTATTTATGCAGTTTGGTGTTTATATGCAATTTATGTAGATGTACGAACTTAATTATTTCATATCACTTAATGAAAGCGTCTTTGCATGACCTTGGAAAATTTTTTAGTCTACCAACAAGCTTCTGCAGCTGCTCGCAGACTTCTTAATAATAAGAAACGTCTTGGTTGGCATAAGTTCTGTGAGAGCATGTGCCCTGGTACCACTTCGTCTGTTGTTTGGAGGCAGATCAGAAGATTCCGTTGTTCCCTCAATTCTTATGATGTCCCTTTTAATGATCCGTCTAGCTGGATTACCTCCTTTGCCCACAAATTGGCTCCTCCATCAGTCCCTTTTTATGATTGTCTTCCTTATAAGTATAATTCTTAATCCCCTCTTCAAACAGTCTAGATTGTCAATTCTCCTTGGAAGAACTTAACTAAGCATTAAATGGTCTCTCTGACTCTTCCCCTGGAGAAGATGGAATCCCTAACTCATTCCTCATAAATTCTTCATTAGGCACTAAGAGGTACTTTCTAGATTTAGTAAACTGTTTTTTCGATCTTGGAATTATTCCTGAATCGTGGAACAGACAAATCGTCATTCCGCTTCTAAAACCTGGCAAAGATCCATCAGATTTCTCTTCATACAGACCTATTGCTTTGTCTTCTACCCTTTTAAAAATTATGGAACATTTGATTAAAATTCGTTTAGAATGGTTTTGTGAAAGTAACAATATCCTTGCAAAATCCCAGTTTGGTTTCAGGAAAGGCTTAAGTACGATGGATAGCCTAAGTATAATAACGACCGACATTCGCATTGCTTTTAAAAAGAAACAGTTCCTGGTGGGTGTTTTCTTGGATATCGCATCTGCGTATGACCACGTGCTGGTTCCAGTGCTCAGGCAAAAAATGCTTCAGCTGAGTATTCCTGAGAAGTTGGTACGTTTTGTTTGCAATGCAGTTTCGAATCGTTATATTATTATAAGATCTCAAAATACGGAGCTGTCTCCTAGATCTATTTGGAGGGGCTTACGGACTCAAGGTTCTGTTTTGAGTCCTCTTCTGTACAACATTTACACCTATGACCTGGAGCTTGTTGTGAATTCCTTCTGTCAGATTCTTCAATACGCGGACGATGTAGCCTTATACTTTTCATCAAATTCTATTGAAGAGGCATCATCACGCCTAAATTCGGCTTTGGATTATTTGGGTGATTGGTTAAATGATCATGGTCTCTCTATTTCTGTGCCCAAATGTTCGGCAGTCACGTTTACTACAAAATACAGAGTTCCACGGTGTAACATTTCATATAAAGGGTCCTTGGTTCGTGTTGTAAGCAAGTAAAATATTTAGGCCTTATTTTAGACTCAAAGTTAAACGGTGTTCCTCATTTTAACCATGTGATTAAAAAAAGTGAGAAGGGTGTTAATGTTCTCCGTTCATTATCTGGTGTGAGGTGGGGAGCACACCCCTACTCGCAAAAGCTTTTATACAATGCTGTGGTACGAAGTCATTTTGATTATGGCAACTTCCTTTTAGATCCTGGCAACAAGCAAGCCCTTGATAAAATTTCCAAAATTCAATCGAAATCTTTACGCATCATCCTTGGTGCTATGAAATCCTCTCCCATCAATGCTCTCCAAATAGAATGTGTTGACCCCCCTGTATTTACGTAGACAATTTTTAAGTGACCGCTTCTTCATCAAAGTCCTTCAATACTCTTCACATTCCATCTTGTCCAAATTACGTCACTTATCTAATCTCACGATGCCATCTAGTACAGGTAATGTTCCATGCCTGTTATACAGTTTTAATAAACTTTCTCGTCTTCCTAATCCTATTGAAAGTTTTCCTAGTAATCCCTTGTTTTTAAATAGTTATGAATCCCTCATTTTTGATCCTAAAATAATTTTAAACTTTGGAATTGAAAAAAAATCCACCCAAGCTTCCACTTGTTTTCTGGAAAAAATTTCAAAAGACTGGCAGGGTTGGTTACCGATGTAAACCGATGCTTCCAAGATTCCCAATAATGAGTACATCGGTGCGGCTGTATGGGTTCCTTCATTCAAAACAGTATTGAGTTTTAAACTTCCTCCATTGACCTCCGTTTTTTCAGGTGAAGCTTTTGCAATCCTAGAAGCGGTTTTGTATGCTGAGTCCCACAACCTAAATAAAGTTTTTTCCGATTCTCGCAGCTGTTTACAGGCAATTCTTTCCAATCCATTCAGGTCTAAAAAAAACATAATACGATTCTAAAAATAAGAGAAGCTTTGTTTAGGTGTAGTAAAAAAGATATTCATATTGTACTTTTGTGGATACCTAGTCATTGTGGTATAGCGGGTAATGAAACTGCTGACTCTTGTGCAAAAGGTGCTATTTTCTGCGGATCTTGTCAGCATCCCAACATCTCGGCCCACGACCTATCAGCTCTTGCGTACCTTTTAAAATCCTGGACTATTGATTGGCAATCTTCTAAAGTAAAAACTGGCAGGCACTATGCTAATATTCAGTATTCAATCCCTTCTTCGCCGTGGTTTTTTAAATATAAGTTTTTAAACAAAACGGTCACGTCTATAATCTGCCGTCTTCGTATAGGGCACGCTTGTACTCCCGTTCATCTAGCCAAAATTAAAATTAAAGACAGTTCTCTCTGTGAGTGTGGTATGGACGAGGGCTCGACAGACCATATATTTTTTAACTGTTCTTTAATTAATGACTCGTTATTTGACCATCTTTCTTCAGATTTCCCTCGTCCATGTAACCTTAACTCCCTACTTACCCTCCCATCCAGCTCGATCGTCAAAATTTTAGGGAAATTTATTTCTGTTAATAAATTAAAGTTATAAATAAGATTCTCCCCTCCATACCTTGTAGTAAAATGTTAACCTCTTGTATATATTATTAGATGTCTGTGTGTGTTGTATTTATTGTGATGTCATTTTTGTTTTGGGTAACTCTGCTTAGATAAAATTCAATCTATCAAAATTATCAAATCTATCCTCACTGTGTGAAGACTTAGAACGTGACATTGGCGGAATTGTGATTTACACAGATGTCGCCATTATAAATAAAGTGAAGTGAAAGTGAAATGTATATAAGTAGCTAATTACAAGGTAGAAGAGAAATGCTCAAGACGATTTTTAAATGAATTTAAAAACTGTTTCATCTGATTTCAAGAGCTCCTGAGGAGTTTCAAAGCAGGATACTTAGCACCGTAAAGGACAATAGAATTTTCCAACAAAAACTGCTTCTAGTTAAGAAATATTTCTTCTTAGCTAGAAAACAAAAAGTCTTAAGTCTTTTTGAAAATAACAAATTGTCACTTGGTTGTCATATATCCATAGTTGTTTAATAGCTGTAGTAAGAGGTTCGAGCTCTTTGATCTGTTTAAAAAAATTATTTAAGTTTTCATGCAAATAAATGTAGGTGATACGAAGTTCACCAGGTCATCTAGTAATAATAGTAATATTTTATAACTAATAATACTTTGATAATTGATAATTCAAAACTATGACCAGTATAAGATTATCCATGCTTATAATGATGTAACTTTGAAAGATCATTACACAACAACAACGTAAATCTGAAACTCATCAGGAGTATTTATTTTCCAAAGTTGGCGTATTATTTAAAAAGTTCAACGCCTACTTGGGATAAAATTACGACACCGCTTTGAAAAATTATTCTTCTTATTAAATTGCGATGACGCTTTTTTAGATGGATGTGTTTATGCTTAGAATTTATGCATACATCGTATATTTATTTACAAAACACATAATCTTGTCCCGACAGGTGACCCTAAATCAACGAATAATCATAATTATAAAATAAAAAATTCACGCATGAAATAAAAATAATATAACAAATTAATTAGGAAAAAAACAAGTATAAAAATATTTATAAAATACTTAAATAAAAAATTATTACAACAAATAGTACAACTATTGTCAGTTCACTCAACGGACTATAAATAAGGTCCGATAACCTATTTTCGTTGACTAATGTAATACAGCGAATAATTTATGCCCGTTTTAGGTTAGTTCTAGCTGTGGGCACATGTAGTAAAGGCGGACGATGTCACCTTCTGACGTACCCATCAGGCTAAGGCACTGTAAATCTGCCAAATTGCTGTCCTTGCCATCTTACAATTTTATTAAGTACATCGCAAGCGCGAATTCTTGGCGCACTCGGATTTCGTTGTAGCCCAAACAAATAAATACCGTACATCCGAAGATAGATGTGCCTCAAAAAAAATGTGTTGTAAATGGAACAGTTTGTGGAACTAAATGTTGCCTCTATATAGTTTCTTACTGCAACAAGCCCCAATCTTACTTGCAAAACAGACTTTTAATATAACAGAATATGTACAGGCTTGTATATAACGACTTATGACGAACCAGGACCTGCAGACATATTTTTAAATAGTGTGACGTCATACTTTTTGGTTTATGAACGATTTAAAGTTTTTCGTTTACTGGTAAGGCAATCCGCTTATATAAAATAATAACTTTTTCTATGTAAACACACATTTCTAATATATATATATGGAGTATGGTTTATGGCGAGTGTGAACATGTATCGTCCGGCTACTGAAACCCTGAAGTGACACGCCCTTTATGCGCCGGAACTCGTGTGAAATACGCAAGTGTTGCATTCGGACTATTTTATCCGGAATGCCCTTAGCTTTTACTTTGACCAGAGCGTTGTGTGCCCCTTTCAAGCGTTATTAATTACTAACTCTATGCCTCGCTTTCGCACAATGTTATCATAAAAATTACTCGATGTAACAACTTTACCATTTTGCCAAAATACGATATTAATAGTAGTAATTGATATTTAGAGGAAGGAACTTATTGACAAATGAAAAAACTACGTTTTGCATAAGTCATTTTAAAAGAGTACCGAGAGTTTTTTACGCCGGCTTTTTCTCTCGGCCTACACCCTCTGTCTTCTTTGCCGATGAGTAGGGATGCCTACAAATTCAAATTTAATGACGTGGAATAAGTGATACATGTATCTTATGTTCCATAATAAACATATATTTTTATATCATATATTATATTTTTATATCATATATTTTATATTTTTATATCGTATCAAGTCGCGAAACTACAATTCATGATATTTTTGCGTAGAATAAAAACAGAATAATATTAATTGTCTTGTCTTCACAGATACGTACAAGGAAAAAAGACGAAGGGTGCAAGTGTTTCTTTAAGAAGCGACAATAGAGAAAAAAAGTAAGTAGTAGGGCGAACTGCATTTTTTTTGTTTAGCGTAACAAAGGATAAATCTAAAATATAAATGCTACTTGTCACAAGGAAACTCAACAAATGTGCTCATACGCTAAAGTGGTCCAAAGTACCTCATACGCTTAGTTTACAGAGTGCTTTTATTACTTTTATTGCCGGCCATTTGTATAAATACATATCTGTGGTGGAAAAAGTCGCCGGGATTAAGTTGCGCGTCGTATATTATGAGAACATCCGCATTATATCTCGCCGAGTACAATGAATTATGCGCTGGTCGCCGTTAGTGTAAAGTTACGCTGAATCCAGCAATGTATAATGTTTTAAAATATACTGTTTTAAGTCTTACATTGTACCTCACAACTAATATTGTTGAACTTATTTCGTTAATTACTCGAATTAGCACTATGTTCACAATAAGTGGACTCATATTCACTTTTGTTACAAATGCGTTTTCTCGCACTGGCAACCAGCCAATTTGTCCTATTTTGCTTCGGCCTCGCTTATAAATTTGCATTTCTCCAACGAATTTCTATAAATAGGTACTTGAACCTCGAGAAATTGAGATTTTCATATACAAGTCCATTCTAGATACAAACTTTTCAAAGAATTTACTTATAAAAATTAAGTGTAATTAATATATCAAGAGAGCCTGCGATTGCGACAATAAAATCAAGCTACTAACAATAGTATGTTTAATTTTGAGTTTATTCTTCGTTACAATTTATGTTAAATAATATGTAAACAATAATTTACGATAGATACTGTAAAGTTTCGGTTATTTAAATAAGTCAGTGTTAAATAAATGGTACATCGGGGTCGAGTCGTTGTTGGTTTCCGGTTTAATAAATCGTTGTAATGTGTTGAGACTGTCGCCGCCGCAGTGGGCGCCTGGCCAGCGGTTTTGTCTTACCACCCAATTGAAGCAGAAAATGTTAATCAAGCTTATTGCAGACAATAATGTCTGTTAGTATATAAAGAAATGTTTTGAAACAACACAGAAATCATCATGACTCTTACAATTATTATTAATCAAAATGTAATAAATGTTTGCATTTCTTTATATATTATTTATTATTCAGAAGAATATTTTCCTCTTCGAAAGATTACGGGAAAGTTGTTCGCACTTATGTATCCTCTTCATGAAGAAACTTCAATTATGCTTTGTTTAGACTTTTTATCGCGAAGAACTTTCTAACAAATGCAATTATCTATAAAGCGTTTAAGCTAAACTTTTTGTTATTCTCTTCAACATTTTTTTAAAGCATTAATTTAAAACTCTATCATTTAAATTATATACTATCATAAAGTATGAGATTCTATCAAAAAAACCGCCATCAAATCCCCATAGTGGATGAAAGTACAAGAACATATATTTGACTTTAGAAAATCCGTATGTTCTTGTTTCATCCTAAATAAATATCCTTACATTTGTTTATTAAGCAACTCCGACGACCAAAACAAAACAAGTTTTACTGAAATTCTGAAAAACAGTTCATTATGACACGTTCGAGCGAAGATACGCTTTCTAGAAGCAGCCCTCATGTGAACAGATGAGAGACGTGATTCAATTTACATGGCGTGATGGACGGATTATCCGATCCGCGCTCCGGCCTTTTCAATCGCAAATACATTAATCTCAGCATGAGCAATACGATCTTAATGCTATTTTAACATTTATAAATTGCATTAAAACCTAATTGTAACCAAAGAATATTTATAGCACAATCTAAGAGCAGCTTAGCTATGCACACACACATACATCCTTGCCAACTTAGTGGTACAATAGTGGTAAAAGCAGTGGTACTACAACCTTTTAGGTCTGGACCTCGGATTTCTATATCTGTTTCGTGATCATTTGTGTTTTTTATAGGCTATTAAGTGATCAGTGTTTTGTGACACACACCGTCGACTATTTGGGTCTAAGTTTCCTCACCTAACAAACGAGTGTCAAATGCGCATATAGACAAAAAGTCCATTGGGCGTCATTGGCCGGTTATCAAACCTACGAACCTTACTCTGCTACCTATCGGCATGTTAAAAACACATTTTTTAATTTTCATAGTACATTGTTTGTGTCTTTCTCAAAATTCGATATAAACTTCTTTATATTATATTACTAAAAATAATTACAACGCTACCTGTGTGTAGGTACAACATAATGGTTTTTTTATTATAATTTAAAAAAATATTCACACAAATTTATTTCACAAATACTCTACTAACGTATACTAACGGTTCCAATTATCTTGGATAATTTTATTAAATCATCAAATTCAAGCTGATTTAGACCATGATATTCAACTATTTGTAACAAGTGTGTGTAGTATCGGTGTCTGATCACCTACAGTTAACTCGTACATTTACAATAAAAGTTTACGTAAAACCATTGACTTTGTTACTGAACCAAAAATGTTCTATAGTTAAGACTACAGCTTTACGTTGCTTCTAATGAACGGGCTACTCGATTTTAACACTTGGCTTATATGTCGCAAAGCTAGAGTCTACTAATGTAAAGACCTTTATTCTCATGAACATCAATATTATTTTTATATGAGAACTAACTTATTATAAGACTTCGCCATTTGACAGTTATTTTAAGTTTTAAAAGTTATTTAAGAAAATTAAATCTACTTTAAATCAACTAAAAAAAATTTAACTTGGTCTGATATCTATGTTAAGTTGGAATATTTCGTATTGAAGTAAAAAAAGGTCATTTCAATGTGACTTGATTTCTGGAAACATAACAAAAGTTTAGTTTACTAAAAATATTATTCTTTTTTCTTATCCAATACTATAACAGACTCTTATTTATTAATAAATGTCATTTTCATATGGTATCTGTATTTCGAATATAATGTCATATTTAAATTTCGATGGACAAATTCTAGGCCATCAAAAACATAACAAATACCAAGTCGGTTATTTTTTTCAGTTCCTTAACTTAAGCGACCTTCTGTCTTAACTTTTTACGTAATTCATTAACCCAACAACAACTTATATACCATATCATTATTTTTAAAAAATCGCTTGTGGTTTTTTTCCTTTCTGGTACCTTATAAAACATAATAATATTATAGTGTATTCCATAACATAATATTTAATACATTTACAGGTGCACTGTTTCATTCACTGCAAACGTAACTTTGCGTCAATCTTAAACCACTTTATTTGAATATAAACGTTTTTTTTTATTTATTTAATCTTATATATTTATACGGGAGTACAAAGTTAGTTGGTTTATCTATAGAACTGAACCGAAATTGCAAAATACTTAAGTTTTTCCTTCAACTAACACTAATTCTAAATTTAAAGCAAAGTTTGCCAGTAACTAAAAAAATAAAATTAAGTTGTTATAATTATCAAACTACTGACTCAAATTTAATGAAATTTGAAATGTTTATACGATGCCTGCTTGCTTCGGCTTCTTGTTTTATCGACAACGAAGTTATAGGGGGTCCGAAAATGGCCTGAACTGTATCGAGAAAACGGATGGTACGGCCGTACCGCTTTTTTGCTTGACTTGGTGAGGTCACTGATGTGCCCCCAGATCTACATTATAGTTTATACATCCAATACCGAAATTTAAAATAGGAAGAGGCTTTTTCATTAATAATTTTTATTTTTCATAAACTTCTACTACGACCTCATTTATCCAATCTAGGTTACGTAATATGATTACTATTCCTGTTACATAAAATATATCAGTTGTAGCAACTACAAAATATGATTTCTTAAGAGCAACATGTAAGCCTTCCCGTGTTTCGGGCGCTAATGAAGCGCGCGATGAACATCGCAGTAAAGACTTTGAAGTGATCTTGGGGTGGATTTTTTTGAACGCACCTTCTTCGCTTGTTCATTAGTGTAATTAACTTATGCTATTCTCTTCCACAATTCGTTACCGCTGCCCGGCTTTATTAAATTATTCCCCGCCGTCAAACATAATATTTCAACGATTTCGGAAAACCGAATATATTTTTGATTAGAATTACCAAGTTTGTGAATATTTTTTTATTATTAAACACGCCATGCATTGACTCTATAACAACCATCAGATAATAATTAGGGCAACTTTAATATTTTATATGTAATATCCTATAAATTAAACCACAAAGTATAATACTTATTCTTTATGATGTTTAATATGTTAGGTATGGTAAATTGACGTACTTTATATAAAAAGGCTCATACATAAGGTTCATACCTTTTAAAGGTATAGACAGGTTTCAAATACATTCAGCGATGGGTCTACTGACTCCACGTTAGTATTTCATCATTAGATTTGTGCCTAGAAGGTATATATACACCTCCTAGGAACTTCAAATCTCTTGATTTAAAATATAGAGCGATCTGTGACATTCTTTTTATTTAAATTTCTTACAAAATAGCTTTTAAGAAATGCGATGTCACGCATAAGAAAATAAATTATGCACTTCCGTGTACAAGAAGTCACTCAGCCTAGATTGCGAGCAAAGACAAAAGCTCGTGCTTTCCATCGACTATTTTATCATAATCATATACATTAACTTTAAGATTATTAGATTAAAAAATTTACTTTTACGTTTTACTATGTTAAGCCTCATTAATTTTTTTAATTATTTCACTAACTCGCCGTTTCGAGAGCTACAAAGAGTATAGTTGAATTTATTTTCTAATATTTACTTCCGCTATATCTAGATTAACAACAATATAACTAGCCGATTACCTCAAATTTGTTTTTTTTATAATATCAATATGATATCACGAAGACAGTAAAATTACGAGAGTCTGTATATACCAATGTCGTAAAATTTCATATTTTAAATGTTTTGTAAACCAACACTATTTTAATCAAATATATTTAAACATTTATCTATATAAAAAATCATTTGTTCGCACCTTTTCAAATAGATACGTATCAATAGGCCTTAAATAAATAATCACAAACAAGGGTGGGGCCTAAGTGCGGGACATTAACAAGGGTCCAGTCCAATTTTCGTCCTGTCTACGTTGATATATTGAGGGCCAAAGTGAAGGTGTTACGCACTGCGCTTACCGGAAAGCGCCAATAGGTACAACTCTCTTCCCTCTTGTCGTACTAAATGTATAATATTCAAATACATACATTAAGTTATTCTTAGGGACCTGCTGACTGTACCTAGTTAGTTTACGTAGATATTCAGGCAACTGCAGTTGTTTATGTCCAAGGATATAATTTATCAGTTACTACAAAACTTGTACAAGAGTCGTAGACATGTCGTGAGCAAATACGTTAAAGTGAAGGTCATGACGCAAACTTGACATTCGTAGACGGCAAGTAAGTATATGACTCGTAATGCTCGTAAAAAAGGTATACCCAAAGAAAGTCTTAAAACGGCATATACATAATATATATTCAATTAAAAAAAACAGTGGTGCTACAAGTTTTAAGGTCTGGGTCTGAGATTTCTGTATATGTTTCGTGATCATTTGTTATTTCTAATAGGCAAGTAGGTGATCAGTAGGTTCTGTGCCTGACTCACACTGACTTTTTGGGTCAAAGGCATCCCGGGTTCTTCACAATGTTTTCCTTCACCGTACGAGCCAGAGTCAAATGCGTAGGTACATTAAGTAACAAAAAATTCCAGCCGGGGATGAAACCTACAACTCAGGGATGAGAGTTTCATGCTAAAGCCACTAGGCCAACACTACTCAATAAATTCAGTTAGGCTTGGATAAATATGTTGCAAAATGTTTAAGGGACAAAAACGTTTAACTTAGTTAATAACAATATATGTTTATATTATTAGTCTAAATAAACTTTCATCGTCAGTAAAACAGTATTCTAAATACTTTAGGAAACTAGTCAAAGGGTAACGGAAAAGAGAAATAGCATAAAGTAACAAATAACTACAAAGTTTAAAACTACACACGCCGGAAAGCCGCAAACCTTGCCGTTTAAAAATTCAGCGTGTAACCAACCGCCATGCTTGCATTTTTCGAGAGTACTAAAGTCTGCTTCGTTTATATTAAAGACCTCTATCTATTCGTTTTATCCGACAAGAAGTACTTGCAGTTCCAGTGCTTTCACTCTCGCCAGCTTTTTAAAGCGTTCCTCTTAAACTAAAGAACATAAAGGTGAAACTTTATATATAACATGTCTACGCTTAATCACGTAAATATTCGAACACGAGATTAGTGACAAATAAGTTTCATCTGTATGAATGTTAATTTCTATTTCGCTTGTAACTAGTCAGATTTTGTATTTTTCGTAGTATTAACTTTAAAAAATGTAATTACAAATAATAGTATCTATAAAAATACCCAAAAAAATAATGGCAATATTTTAATGTCTTGTCTTGACTATGTTTTAACTTTCAAATTATAATTATTTATATGTTATTTATTCACGATACATTAGTAATTCACTAATGCACATTTAAAATAATATACTCTGTCTATGGCTCTCTTTCTCCATTCGTTTCCTGCTATCGCTTCTATTTCTTCTATCCACCTTTTTTTTGGGCGACCTCTTCTTCTTCCTCTTGGCCCTTTCCATACAGTTGTCTTAAAGGTCCACCTATTATCGGTGTATCTTGCTATATGCCCCGCCCATTGGTCTAGGTATGGATGGTGGAAAAAGTGGTAAATATTTCTAACATTTTTGTATTTTCTTTTGAACTTATGATAGTCACGTAGATAAACAACAATACTACTGTACGTTTTTATTTTAACTAATAAATAAAACATGACGAAAAAGTCATTGTCACCGACTGGTGTCATAGACCATAGTACGACTTTATAGGCATCAGGCATTCTTCAATTGATGAGGACGTGCAGGTGGTTATTGTCTCTACAATTATTTCAAAGACGGCACTTGTTCAGTAAGGGTGAGATTCACGAGAACGAAATTTTGCGCGACTAATAGCTCCTGTAAGACGTATGTCAAAATCCATCACTTAGGTCCATATTCTAATCTGTATCTCAATTCTCAATCTTGTCTTGAGTGCTGTCAAAATGCATTCAGATTTTTGAAGTGAAACTTCTTTATCGAGGTTGGAAAAAAATTTAGTGTAACATTTTTTCGTTACGCGTCACATTTATCTCAATAGGCAAGACCCAGAAACGCAGTAAAATTAAGTATAGATAAAGTGATGACAGGATTCCGTCGTTGCGGGTATAAGTGTTTACACGTGTTTCGGATATCATTATTTAGTATTTTCTATTTTTTCTCGTAGTTTAATGAATGGTTAATTAATAACATCAACTAATTACGTAAGTTATTTTTATTTATTTGTTATATTTCTCCCTTTACCTTGTTATATTTTTGGTAGTCTATAATGGAGAAACGCCCTCCAGACCCCCCTGATCCTCCGGATAGGGTCTCTTCTCCGGTGGACTCAATGGATTTATCCACCCCACTGTTTCCCCAACCTGATGTCAAGCGCAGACTCGATACTGTCAATGAATCTTTAGTGGAACCTTCCAAAAAACCAATGACTGATGTGCGGTCATCTGCTGATGACGTCAACCCGGGATTTTACTCCCATCCATCTCTCACTGGCTCTCCCAAGTCATACCTAATCAATGACAAGGGCCCTTTTTTAGTCCATGTTTCTTGTCCTGAATCTGAACCATCCGCCGGTACATCAATCCGCCCAATTAAATTTGGTAACTTCTTGGTAAAAAATAAAGTAAGTAACATTGTTCATGATGGTGTTAAAAGAGTGGCACGTAACAGAATATCTGTTGAGTTTAAGTCGGGCTTAGATGCTAATAATTTTGTGTCTAATCCCATTGTACCTTCCAGCAATTATTCTGTTACGATTCCTAATTACAATGTTTCCCGTATGGGTCTTGTGAGAGGTGTCCCAGCTGATTGGTCGATGCAAGAATTTGTCGAAACTTTGGAAATTCCCGAAGGTATTGGTATAGTCCTCAAGGCCAGACGCCTAAACCGCAAGATAAACTCCGATGGTCAAATTAATTGGATTCCAACGCAAACTATTGTTTTAACCTTTCAGGGACAAACCCTTCCGGAGAGAATATTCTCCTGTCATAGTTCCCTCCGCACTGAAACGTACCAACTCCCAACAATCCAATGTCTCAACTGTTGTAGATTTGGTCACGTAAAGTCACAATGCCGATCTAAGCCTAGGTGTTTTCGTTGTACTCTAGCCCATTCTGGTGATGATTGTAATATCCCTGAAACAGAGTCATTATGTTTATTTTGTACTGCCTCACACTATGCGACCAACAAAGCTTGTCCTGAACATAATCGACAAAAAAATATAAAGAATTGTATGTCTCAGGAAAGCATTTCTTATCTCGAAGCATCGGCTCGGTTTAGACCTATCAGTGGCAAAACTTTTGCAGATTCTGTGAAAACAACCCCCTTCTCTTCATTCAGTTTATCCCAGCCCATTACTATACCTTCCCAAGTTTCCCGTCAGACTACATCATACAAGAAAACTGTATTTCTCCCTCCTCGTTCTAGGCCAACATCAGGAAAATCCTTTGATAAGGCGGCCCATGAGCCCATTACTGCCAATTTACCCTCCTCTTTACCCAATGGTTGTGCCGTAAGCTCCCCTTCCCTTAACAACAATGAAGTCTCCCCAATTGAAAATCTTCTTGACTGCTTATGGGCAGTCATTTGTAACATGCTAACTAAATATGAGGACATCCCCATGTTGCCCAAAAAATTAATTTGCTCCACTCATTCGTCACCAAAAATGGTGAATCTGGTAATTCAGTGGAATTGTAACAGTATTCGCAGTAAAAAATCCGAATTAACCTTTCTTATCAATAAATTCGCTCCATCTATTCTAGCCATTTCGGAGACTTGGTTATTGCCGGGTTCCCGCTTTAGGGTTTCTGGGTATCGGTGTCTCCGAGATGACAGGGATGATGGCTATGCTGGCTGTGCCTTTTTGGTCAGCCGATCCCTCACCTTCCACTCATTATCTCTTCCTCATTGTGATGGTATTAATGCTGTTGCTATGAGAGCTTTTAATATCTCGTTTATTTCTGTTTATATTCCCCACCCCCATTTCGACCTCATTTCTGATATACGTTCTATTATCCTTTCGGTTCCTCCTCCTGTTGTCATGTTGGGTGATTTCAATGCCCACCATGTTTCTTGGGGTTGTCATTCCTCAGATTATTTTGGGTCCATTCTGCTAGATTTACTCGATGATATAAACATAAGTGTCTTGAATAATGGTTGTCCTACGAGAAGGAGTCTTCCATCTCAGAATCCCGCTAGCGCAGTGGATTTATCACTTTGTTCTCCTGATCTTTTCCCTTTTCTATCCTGGCGTGTTTTTAAGAGCACTTGTGGAAGTGACCACTTCCCCATTTTAATTGATCTCCCAACCAATTTAAGGAGTGTTACTCGCCCTTCCCCTCTTTTAAAATTTAAACTGAATCAGGCCAATTGGTCAGACTTTTCATCTTCTATTGACTCTAAGATAGCTGCGCTCCCCGCAGTTTCTGCTGAAAACTGCCTATCTTCAGACAATGATTTTGTCAACTCCCTTACCTCATCTGCCAGTTTACATGCCACTCAAATCTTCTACAAATAGAATGTGTTGACCCCCTCCCCCTGTATTTACGTAGACAATTTTTAAGTGACCGCTAATTCATCAAAGTCCTTCAATACTCTTGACATTCCATCTTGTCCAAATTACGTCGCTTATCTAATCTTACGATGCCATCTAGTACAGGTAATGTTCCATACCTATTACACAGTTTTAATAAACTTTCTCGTCTTTCTTATCCTGTTGAAAGTTTCCCTAGTAATCCCTTGTTTTTAAATAGTTATGAATCCCTAATTTTTGGTCCTAAAATAATTTTAAACTTTGGAATTGAAAAAAATTCCACCCAAGCTTCCATTTGTTTTCTGGAAAACATTTCAAAAGACTGGCAGGGTTGGTTACCGATGTATACTGATGCTTCCAAGATTCCCAGTAATGAGTGCATCGGTGCGGCTGTATGGGTCCCTTCATACAAAACAGTATTGAGCTATAAACTTCCTCCATTGACCTCCGTTTTTTCAGGTGAAGCTTTAGCAATCCTAGAAGCGGTTTTGTATGCTGAGTCCCACAACCTGAATAAAGTTCCAATTTTTTCCGATTCTCGCAGCTGCTTACAGGCAATTCTTTCCAATCCATTCAGGTCTAAAAAAAAACATAATACGATTCTAAAAATAAGAGAAGCTTTGTTTAGGTGTAGTAAAAAAGATATTCATATTGTACTTTTGTGGATACCTAGTCATTGTGGTATAGCGGGTAATGAAACTTCTGACTCTTGTGCAAAAGGTGCTATTTTCTGGGATCTTGTCAGCATCCTAACATCTCAGCCCACGACCTATCAGCTCTTGCGTACTCCCACCTTTTAAAATCCTGGACTATTGATTGGCAATCTTCTAAAGAAAAAACTGGCAGGCACTATGCTAATATTCAGTATTCAATCCCTTCTTCGCCGTGGTTTTTTAAATATAAGTTTTTAAACAAAAAGGTCACGTCTATAATCTGCCGTCTTCGTATAGGGCACGCTTGTACTCCCGTTCATCTAGCCAAAATTAAAATTAAAGACAGTTCTCTCTGTGAGTGTGGTATGGACGAGGGCTCGACAGACCATAATATATTTTTTAACTGTTCTTTAATTAATGACTCGTTATTTGACCATCTTTCTCCAGATTTCCCTCGTCCATGTAACCTTAACTCCCTACTTTCCCTCCCATCCAGCCCGATCGTCAAAATTTTAGGGAAATTTATTTCTGTTAATAAATTAAAGTTATAAATAAGATTCTCTCCTACATAAGTAGTAAAATGTTAACCTCTTGTATATATTATTAGATGTCTATGTGTGTTGTCTTTATTGTGACGTCATTTTTGTTTTGGGTAACTCTGCTTAGATTAAATTCAATGTATCAAAATTATCAAATCTATCCTCACCATGTGAAGACTTAGAACGTGACATTGGCGGAATTGTGATTTACACAGATGTCGCCATTATAAATAAAGTGAAGTGAAGTGATGACAGTCTTCATACATAAATTCATCTTCAAAAATTTAATTTAGGAATTATGTTAGTAGTTATTAAGAGATAATATGTAACTATTAGTGTCACGATTATTATTAAAACGTTTTTTTTTTTTTTTTACTTTTTGGCAACAGCTTCAACTTTATGCCAGTTTCAAGTAAAAGGTTGGGAAACTACACGCGAAAAAAAAATAAACAAAGACATCAAAAGGAAATAAAGGGATAAGCTGGTTAAAAACAAAATATGTACAAAAACATATTACATCTTAATATTATTATAGATTATGAAAGAAGATAATACATTATAATACAATAAAGGATAAAGCAAAAGGCAGGAGATTTTAGTCGGAAACGGAACATGAAGTGATTGTAAATAATTCATAAAGGAGGTACGGTCATATTGGGAACAAGAAAAGAAAATATGGTCGAGGTCACCAATATCTTCTCCACACTCACAAATATTACTATCAACAATACGAAGCCTTGCTAAATGATGAGGTGTACAAACATGTCCTAAACGCATTCTGGAAATGATAGAAGTGACAGTTTTAGAACTTTTAACCTCAAAGAACCATGGTCTACTGGGGATCCTAGGTTGAATTTCAGCATAATGTTTGCCTTTGAACTTGCTGCTTCTCAACCAAACATCATTCCATGACTCCCAAAGATGGGTTTTCGGAAGAGCAGCTAAATCATGACAATAATTAATGTATGGGAATGTATGGGACTAGACATGGTAATGATTTGTGACGCCAGTAACGGGATGTATGAATAATATTGTTCAATTCATGCAGTTTTCTATGTAGAGGGTGGTTAGGAAACTGCATAGATTTGAACAAGAATCGATCACTTAAAAATTGCCTTCTTAATTTTAAAGGAGGATCGCAGCATTCTACTTGTAAAGCATTGGATGGGCTTGATTTCATTACTCCTGTCACAATTCTCAAAGCTTTTGACTGAATGACATCAAGTTTTTGACTTCCCAAGACACTTCCTCCATCTAAGAGAAATGTGCCATAATCTAAAACAGATCTTATAAGAGCGTTATACACAAGTTTCATAGAAAACGGATGAGCACCCCACCATACACCTGAAAGGCATTTCATGATGTTAAGCAGCTGTACACATTTCATAACAACATGTTCATAATGGGCAAGTCCAGACAATTTTGAATCCAATATAACTCCTAAAAATTTAATTTTTGTTTGGAGTGGCAAAGATTGACCATTGAAGGTCACATTTATTATAGGAGTTGTGCGTTTTTGGAAAATACGACTATAGAACTTTTGGAAACTGATAGATCTAGGTCATTTTTAACTAACCAGATATTAAGACAATTAAGTGAACTAGACATGGAATTGCAAGCCTTAACCACAGATTTATCAACGGAATAAAAAAGAAGATCATCTGCATATTGTAGCACATTTATATGGGAATTTATAGATAATTCTAAATCATACGTGTAAATATTATATAAAAGTGGGCTTAGTACCGAACCTTGGGGAAGGCCTTTAAAAACTGTACGCTTTAACTCGGTATTATTACCATCTTTCTGAACGATTAATGATATGTATCTGCAGGATAGTAAATTGATGATAAAATGTATTAATAACGTAGGAACCTGTAGCTCTAATAATTTGTGTTGTAGAATAGAAATGTTCACATTATCATAGGCGGCAGAGATGTCCAAAAAGGCAGCTACAATATCTTCATCACGCGAAAAAGCTATGCGAATATCTGTGGTTAATATAGCTAAATTGTCTATTGTAGATTTTGACTTCCGAAAACCGTATTGACTATTGGCTATTAAATTATTGTTTTCTATAAACCATTCCAAACGATTCTTCACAAGATGTTCAGCAATTTTAGTTAAAACGGAGGACAACGCAATAGGCCTATATGAGGCAACATCATTGATAGGTTTGTTAGGTTTTTTATCCTATATTTTAGATTTGTTTAAATATTACTGTACCATGACGGAGTTTATTAAATTTAAAAAATACATTAAGGCGTATACCAAGATGAGATAAAAATGAGTACATAATACCATCCTGACCAGGAGATGAATCCTTAACATGTGAAAGCACACCTTTCAATTCATGTAATGAAAAAGGAGAGTTTAAAGAGGAAGAGTCATCTGTCAAAGACGATTCCAAAGGAAAGTAGATCGATTCAGCAGCTGATGGAGGAGCTAATCTGTCTAAAAAGGCATTGGTTAAAAAAGGGGGAAGTGAAGACGATGATAAAGATTCTTTGAAAGCAGATCGAAAACGTTTAATACTTGTCCAAACTTCTGAAGGGCACGTAGAAGGAGATAAAGAAGTACAAAAATTTTTCCAGCCTGCCTGCTTTTTATCTCTGAGGAATTTACGTGTGGTACTAATAACTTCATTGAGAATATCTAAATTTTCTTTGGACATGTCCTCAGCATAGACTCTCTCAGCTTCCTTTCTTCTGCTTACAGCAACCATACATTCTCTATCCCACCATGGAGGAAAAGGAATCTTATTAGACGGATTTCGTTTGACAGAAAAAATCTGATCGGCAGATTCTATTAAACATGTAGCCAAAGCTTTAGAGGAATTGGTCTCACCACCGCTAACTAATTCAGGCAAATCATTTATTTTAGATTCGACAAGGCTTTTAAATGCAAGCCAATCAGCATTATTTAATTTATATTTCACACGAGGTTGTCGTTTTTGATAAGGAGAGCGTCTAATAGGTGAGGATATGATAATCGGGAAATGATCACTGCCAAAAGTAGATGATGAAGTGTACCAAGAACGAGAAGAAGCAAGATCTGGAGTACAAATTGATAAGTCAACCGCGCTAAGCTTTTCATTTGGCTTTGTACGTCTGGTTGGTGAGCCAGTATTAAGTAAACACAAATTATGTAAATCTAATATTTCAACTAAACGTACACCATTGGAGTCAGTAGTGCTACAACCAAACATTTGGTGATGAGAGTTAAAGTCACCCAATAGAAGGAATGGACGACTGAGTGAAGAAAGTAAATTATTAACGCTATTGAGAATAACAAAAGAGGAACGAGCTAAGTAAATGGAAACTATAGAAATATCAATTTTTATGCCGACAATATTAATGGCATCATTAGAGATTAATGAAGAAAACGCTATTTCAGAAAAATTAATTGAGTTCCTGACAAGTAACGCTACGCCACCATGGCCATCAAATCTATCATCACGCAAGCAGGTATATCCTGGGATCCTTAATAGGTACCCTGGCTTCAACCACGTTTCAGATAACGCAACAACAACGGGAGAATGTTTATTTATCAAATATATCAAATCATGTTTCTTTGGAACAACACTCCTGCAATTCCATTGAATTATCTTGGAATCCATTATTTTTAATAACATTAACTGATTTAATTTTTTCATTAATAGAGGCAACGTGGGACGGTTTCAATAAGTTTGAGTTTATTAAACTAGTTAATAATGCTAGTATCATTTCTAATACATCAGATTTTTCTTCTTCTTTATTTTTGTGTCCAACCAGAGCACTGCCATTTTTATGCTCTGGAACTTGGAAGTCTTTTAAAACATTATTATGCGCAACACGATCATAACCATGTTGTGGTTTACGAGGAGAGCGAGGTTTTAAGAATACTGTCTTTTTATTTGAGGCATTAGTAGAATTATTACGAGATACAGACTTCGCTGCGGAAGAATATACGGGTTTTGGTACTTCCGGAATTGTTGAACTTAATGCATCTGCGTATGAAGGCTTAACAGAAGAAAAATATTTACTGGCTTCGGCATAAGACATGCAGCTCTGAGCCATTTTAACTTTGATTTCTGTCTGTCTCACAAATTCTGGACATGACTTATCTATCGCTGAATGGGACCCTTCGACTTCACACATTACACAGTACAGAGGATCTTTATCTGACCTGTCACATGATACACCTGCATGTTGACTTCCACAGTTATAACATATTGGAGTCTTAGAACGACATTGAACTTTGGTATGACCATAACGGCAGCATTTATAGCATTGTATGGTAGGATAAATATATATTTCTACTGGAAGAGCATTATAGCACATGAAAATACTTTTTGGTAAAACTTGCCCATCAAATGTTATTACAACTGATTCAGAGGGTTTCCAAGAAACCGAGTCATTAATTTTTACCTTGCGATTTAAACGTCTTATTTTAAGTATTTTGCCACAGCCTATAGGTACTGATACATTTTGTTGAACTTCCTCTACACTCCAATCTACAGGGACCCCGCGAACTAGACCCATTCTTGTTACGCTGAAAGTGGGAATGAAGGTTTTTAACTTTTTCGTTTCCAAAAGACTGCAGTTAAGAAAATTATTGGCGTCTTTATAATCGGAAAAGCCAACTACGCATCTGTTTCTTCCTATACGCTTTACACTTCCGGGAATAATATTATTAAATTTGTTCTGCTTTAAAAAATTGAAAAATGTTATTGGATGGAGAATGGTCCCGTCGTCAGGTGAACTTTGAATACGTTGAACATGTATTAAATAAGGGGAAACATCGGTAGAAACATATTCAGTACGGCCAATCGAACGGGGGTCCGTATTGGTTACTGAAGCTGTGGTGTTGTTTTAATTTCCCGCGTTAGAGTCTTGAGAGATATTTGAATTTTCCGTGTAAGATGTTGATGGTCGAGAGGATGTGCTATGTGAATTATTATAATTTTGCAAGTGTGGAGATGACGTGGATTGAAATATAGGTTTTGAAGTAACCTTTTTAATTAAAATTGACTCATCTTCTACATTGCATAGGCTTTCGCACTGACAGTAATCACCGCTAGAACCACTACCTTTCTTTTTCTTAATTTTCGTACATTGCCGACAAAGGCGCAAATAACGTGTTCGTTTACGAGTTCCTTCACCTGTTTGAGATGATACCGAACAATCGGTATCCATTTTGTCAAATTCATCTTGTGAACCAACAGATACATTTGATCCCACAGGGAGATTCAAGCCAACAAGGCCATCATCCCCCCGACCTAGATCGGGGGGCTTGTTCATACAATATTTACAGAAATTACAAAAACTTACCGACTACACGATGACACTATACACAAATATGATATAAAGATTACATATAATACAAAAATTAAAACTACCAGCTTATCCTCTGCGTTTTAACTAGTAAAATTAAATTAAATATTCACCACCGTGAAAAAAACGTCTACCATGAACGAAGTTTCCCGCGCTTTTTCCTTTTTTTTTTTTTTTTTTCCTTTATGGCTCTGGCACGGTCTGTGCATTAGCCAGCGTCAAGTAGGTATAGGATTTTTATAAGTCGCTGTTTTAATTATGTATTTACAGTTTATGAATAATAAAAAACGAAGGAAACTAATCGCGACATAACATAGATGATTGAAAACGCATTAAATTTACAACAAAATCAGAATAGTTACATAAGGGGAAAAATAAATCAAAATTATAGTTTAATGTTATTATTTACAATAAATATACTTATAATACTATATACAAGGGGATTTAAATCTCGAAGAAGTAAAGAAATATTGGTAGGAAGGGGAACAGAGAGAGATACTAAAGAAGTGTATAAGGAAGCATGGTCATATTTAGGACAAGAAAAGAAAACATGATTCAGGTCAGAATAGCTCTCGCCACACTCACAGGCGGTACTAGTTACGATACCAAGTTTGTGCAAATGAACTGGAAGGCTGTTATGTCCCAGACGCATACGGATTATAGTAGAAGTGGTGGTTTTACCAAGCGACAATTTGGCAAACCATGGCTTCCTGGGAACGGAAGACTGTATAGCATACAAGAAACGACCCTTAATCCGGCCTTTCTCTTCCCAACACATATTCCACGATTTGTGGAGATATATGCCGGGCAAAGCAGCAAGATCATGGCCAAAATTCCTGTACGGATGTACGTCACCGGTCTCAGTAGCACTGTTAGCCAAACTGTCAGCTTTTACATTTCCAGAGATACCACAGTAACTAGGTATCCAACAGAATGAAACTAAATAGTTGTGTAATTGGCAGTGCAACAGCTTTCTCTTACATTCAAATATTACATGAAAAAATGGGTTAAGTTTTAGTGAAAATTTTGCTAAGCTCTGTAAAGCACTTAAGGAATCGGTAAATATAACGGTTTTTTTGAGTTTGAAACATAACACACATTCAAGAGCTTTTAGTAGTCCAAAACATTCACCGGTAAAGACCGATGATTCCGGAAGTAATTTAATTTTCTGAACTATGTTGTATTGTTTGTGAAACACTCCAACACCAACACACCCATTGGAGTGTTTAGATGAATCTGTATACATTTGATGCCAGTTAGGCCATTTGCTATTGACATTGCAATTAAAAATTGCATTGGCATTAAAATCAGATTTTTCAATGCCAAGAGAAAAGCAAATCTCTGGAGAAAGAAGAAGATAATCATAAGAAGAGCTAAATAGGGGAAGTACATTAAAGGAATGAGTTGGGGCTTGTAATTGTTTGAATTTCAGGAAGCTTTTTAATAGACAAGGTAAAGGTTTATGTGAAGAGGGTAATTTTAGAAAAAGAGACTCCAGTTTGGAGATGAGGGGATGATGGAACTGGACAATTCTAAAAATGAATCTATCTGACAGATATTGACGTCTTAAGTTTAATGGAGGGTCACAACATTCTATTTGCAGAGCATTAACCGGGCTTGATTTCATGGCACCAGAAACAATCCTCAAAGCCCTAGACTGTATGAGGTCTAGTTTTCTAAAGCCAGCTACATTACCTGGATCTAAGAAAAAGGTCCCAAAATCCAGTACACTTCTAATTACAGCATTATACACCAACCTCAGTGTGGCCGGGTGAGCACCCCACCAAACTCCACTGAGACATCTCAGCATGTTCAAGTGTCGCTCACATTTACCAACTACAAATTCGCAGTGTGGTTGACCTGTTAGTTTAGAATCAAGTATAACTCCTAAGAACTTTACTTGATTATAAACGGGTAATATATGACGATCATATGTTATAGTAGGTGAGGGAGGAGTTCGGGATTTAGTGAAAAGTACAACGGAACTTTTTGAGGGAGACAGATCTAGGCCATTTGCATCCATCCAGGATTTTAGCAAAGATAAAGAGGAGGAGACATGTTGTTCAGCAATACTTACCCACATATCAGAGGCATAAATAACTAAGTCATCGGCATATTGTAATAAACTAACTGAATCTCCGATTGAATCTTCTAGGTCATATGTATAAATATTGTACAATAAAGGGCTCAGAACAGACCCTTGTGGCAAGCCCCTCCATACCAGCCTACTAGGCATATAAGGGCCGCCAACATCTAAAATAATTTTCCTCTCCGAAAGAAGATTTACAATGAAATCAGTTAAAAAATAAGGAACCTTTAATTTATTTAATTTACTTTTTAGAATATGTAACAAAACGTTATCATAAGCCGAATTAATATCCAAGAAAGCAGCGACTACTGACTTTTTATCTGTGAAAGCATTACGAATGTCCGTAACTAATATGCCTAAATTGTCACATACACTTTTACCTTTTCGAAATCCAAACTGAGTTGGGGACAGATATTCGTTATTTTCTATGTACCATTTAAGCCGATTTTTAATTAAATGTTCAACAACTTTTGTTATCACCGATGACAAGACAATCGGACGATATGATTTAATATCAGATCGTACCTTAGACGGTTTTAAAAATGGCAGCACTATTTGACTTCGCCAAGATGGCGGTATGTCATTTGTCAATAGAACTTTATTTATTAAATTTAAAAAGAAATTTAATCCATTTTCACCAAGGTGAGACAGAAATGAATATGGGATCCCATCTTCCCCAGGTGCACTGCCTTTGACGTAATTTAATACACCTTTTAATTCCACTAACGTGAAAGGTAGATTTAGAGAGGAAGGGGCGGCATCAGAGTTATTTTGTTTAGAAGAGTGGATAAAATCTCTAAGTGGAGCAGAAGGAGGAGCCAAGCGATCAAGGAATTGATCAGCTAACTCTTTAGGAAGTAACGATGTGTTAGAAGGATTGATAGCTGACCTAAATCTTTTGATATTTCGCCAAATGACAGTTGCATGTGTTCCAGGTGATAAGGTGCTACAATATTTCCTCCACCCCTCAGATTTCTTTTTTTTAAATAGCTTTTTAACTTCTTTCATCACAGTCATTAAGGTCTCGTAGTTTTCCATAGACATATCATTGCGATAATTATGCTCAGCTGCCTTGCGTTTTTTAATACTTGTGGTACATTCTTCATCCCACCATGGTCGCTTTTTCCTTAAAACGTTTTATTGATTGATTCTAGTTTGTTATCTTAAGTTGAATTTGTACTCTATTATTCCGACTGAAAGACTTGCATCCATAGTCGTGTAATAAATTAAAAAAAAAATACTGATTTGTCATTTTCAAATTCTTGAATCTTAGATCGCCAACGATTTCATTAAAATTTATATCAGATTACTGTTTTAGATATTTATACTTTTATGCGTCACCAATTAAAGAAAAATGCAAAAGAATCGTCCAGTATTGGTTTCCTGTAAACCTCTTAGAACAGAATTGAACCGATTTAAAAAAATACATATTACTTGTGATGACAGTGTAAGTACCTTATAATAAATTCAAACTTTATTGGATAACAAAATGTTTTACTGTTTGATAGAAATACTTTCATGTTCTTATATGCTTATTGTGGAAAGTACTCTTATATAGATCGCATACTAACAATTCTATCGGTCAATATTGAGACAAGGAAAAATGAAACCAGAGCTTTCTTACTCCCTTAACTGTGGTTAAGATTTTCTGTCTTGATCTCTGTGAGAGATTTAGTTTTATAAGAATTTGAATAATACATGGTCAACAAACTGTATATATAATTTAATTGGCAATATCATGGGACATGTGGTCGACAAGTTTGTGGGGAAGCAAACAACTTTTCTTTTCCTAGCTCACTTATAAATAAAATATGTATAAATTTTAAAATTCTACACCACATGTCACCACCTCATAGTAAAGTGAACCATTTTTTTTCTCTTAAGAATAACTCAGTTTTGTTTTCAGTTTACACTTGGTAGAGGCTTACACAATACACTAGTTATACCTTCTTTAGTTATATCTAGAAGTCATTGTAAATTCAGAAAAGAAAATTGTGGTTGGTTAATAGAAGATAACAGTGCCTGTGGAATTGAAGTGAATGGTGTTAAAGTGGGAAAAGGAAATTCTAAAAACCTTTTAAATGATGATATTATTAGGTTGGATGCACTTCAGGAGTTTGTGTATAAATTTATCTGGCCTCGTAACCACATTGCATTAAAGCGGATCAAATTGGAGATAGATGAAAATTCAAGTATTCTTGATGATGTTAAAATAAAATTTGAAGAATCTCAAAACATTGAAATGCAGCATATTGAAGATAAAATACAAAAGCAAAAACAACTACAAGTTGCCAACAAATTGTTACAAGATCAACTATATGCAAAAAAGAATATAAAGGTTGAAGAACTTGAAAGAAGCTTTGGGTTGCAAATAGAAAATTTAAAAGGTGAGAAAAAGGAAGTAGAGATGCAGAAAATATTGTTGATTAAAGAACGAGATGCTCAGATATCATCTCTAAAAAAAGAAATGGATACTAAGATTAATGAATTAATGGTGAGTGTTTATAATTGGATCTAAATGCTAAGTATGTAATGTTTTATGGTTGGTGGACTCGGTTTCCGCAGTTAGACTCTTATTAGGTCAGTTGTGCGTAAAGTCCTGGGTAACTGAGCCTGTCTAGCTCCTTCCAGAAGCCCAGAAGCCTCCTTTACACTTCACAGGCTTCACAAAGGGACCTCACTTCTCGAAGGATTTCTGTATGTTGGTTAGCCACAGCCACGCATTCCAGGAGTATATGGGTGACTGATTCCCCTGTCCGTTAGTGCACAGCCGGGGATCAGAGTTGTATGCTGAAATCCCTAGCCAAAATGTTGTTCAAATATGAAAAAAAAATTGTTTTTTAATACCTTTTGGTTACCCAAATAAAAGTTATCTATTTAAAAATTCAATTTGTATTATCTTTGAATAATTTTATTCAAATACTTAGGTATTCAATTATTATTTCTGGAATATTCAAGCTTTGTGCCAAAACTTTTAATTTTTGATTCATCTATCAATCTATATTCTAATATAAACAAAACATGAACATTACTGAAAACGTTTGTAAATAATCTTAGCATATTTTTCAATAAGATTTTTTTAAAAGTATTATTTAACATTTTAAAAAATTTACTGATTTATTATTAGGATCAAATTAAGATGCACAATAAAACAGAGACAGAGCTTGCTATTGAAAATAATTCTCTAAAAACAAAATTACTAAAAGAAAGAGAAGAATTCCTGGCAGAACTTAATAAAGAAAATACTTCTAAGCACGAACTACTTGATAGACTACATCAAAAAATAAAGGAGCAAGAAGAACAGCGTCTAAAGGAGAAACGGGAATTAGAGAAGGAGTTTAAAATTGAAACAGAGAAATTAAGATTGGCCAAGGACCAAGTAAGATTTCTTCTTAAATATTTATTTTATTAAAAATGGATTTTGCTAATGTCCAATAAGCTTGGCTCAGTGTCAGAGTGCTTCGATTCCTAACTAATTATTTTAAAATCCAGGATAGTGAGCATTTCTAAAGTGGATTTCCTCTAAAGTTATAAATTAACAATTTACATTGATTTCCTTTTCTATTTATATATTTAAACATGTGCTTCAATTTTTTTTATATAACTGTTTCACTTAAATCATAAATTTATTGTTTTAAGCATAGCATAGAGCACACATTTTTTAAAATATCTGTTTTTTAATTGCCTGTTTTGTTTAGATAATAAAAAGTTAACTATTTATTAAATGTTCCAATTGGGTTGCCTTTAAAGGAAATGCTTGCATTAGTAGAACTTAACAAACAAAGAGAATCGGAGTTACTAGAAGAGCATAACAAGATCAAGCAGAGTCTTGAAAAGGAAATAAGTGATATGAAAAAGGCATCAAAAAATGCAGAAATACAATTGTTACATAATGAAGAGGTAATGATTTCAAAAAATTTATACTTTTATATGGCATGCATATTAAAATGCAAATGCACACATACTTTCATGCTTAACATGCTTATAATACAAATAGATACCTTTAGTACTTAGAAGTGTATCAAAATTAATTTTAGATTTTCTTATTAAGCATTTCAAAATGTTATTGTTTATAGAAAACTAATACCGTAAATTACAGAATGTGTCTCAGGCCCTGTCAGCACAAATGAAAGTTGTTGGAATGGAAATAGAACATCAAGAAAAGGTATGTACTTTGCTGTTATATATATATTTATGTTTCGGTATGTGTATGCTACAAATAGAAAATTATTGATAATTATCATTATTTATTATTATTATTTTAATCATGATTCTTATAAAAAAAAGTTGAGGTAATAGTGAGAATGCAAGGATTCAAATTTGGGAGGACAAGGCTTTCAAACTGAAATTGTACTGGGGAGTTCTACCTCCGTAGATGTAGAAAAATGCATCACCAGGTATAGGGTAAAAATCGGTATCTATTAAAGCAATAATATTATAATTGTCATTTATGACATTGAGAATTCTGTTAATTCTGAAAGATTTTGATAAATGGTAAACTAGAGGCTGGCTAATGAAAGAAGATAAATGAATTATTTGAAAATTCATTGAATTTCTTAGGTTAGTATGATTTCTTGTTGATACTTCATGCAATTATTCATTTTTATTTCTATTATATGTTTTTTCCGAATAGTTAACAGGTATAATAGCCTAAACTTTGATTTATTTGATAGAATATTTCGTTTCTTTCGCAGGATTTGATTATTCCGAATAAAGTTGTGTTTTATAATAAAAATAGTTTTAGCTTTCCATGGAATGCTAGTCATTTTAAGTATCAATAGTAAAAGACTAAATACATATAGTATTTAATTTCATAGAAATACAGTTACTATCAATTTAAAAAATAATAAAATAAAATCAAGTAACTTTAATCCACAAAATATATCAAACTTTTAGGGATACCATACTAAAAAAATTTTGAATTTGCCGCGCTTTTTCGTTATCTTTCATTAGCCAGACTGTATAATGTATTTACCTTAATATTATATTACAAACAAACGTCTATTCAACCAATAAACTCAGTCTTATTTCATTTCATTAAATATTCCAACAACTGCTAATAGTGATGAATTTCAATTTTATTTTCACATTTAGTAAATCATGAGATAATTATGAATTACTTTAAATTTTATCACATTATGTAGTATACATATACTGAGAAAAATATATGTATAAGCTTTAGTTGTTGATCTGTAAGTTTTAACAGAACTAACTAACTACTTTCTTGATTAATTACACAAATATATAATCAACAGGATAAAGTGTATTAAAGACACAAATTAAGAAGTGTACATATCTGATTTGACAGACAAACAGAATTGTAATATTGAATGTATGTTGTAATTGAAAGATATAAAAACGTTTTAGAATTTCGTTACACGTTAACCTTACAATTTCAGAAGAATAGAGTGAGTGTCGAAAACCAACCTATGGCTGGTCCATCGCATGAATCGTCAAAGCCTTTAGCGCAAATCGGACAAATGATGGAAACCGAGCTGCAGTGCAGTATCTGTGCCGAAATATTTATTTGTCCCGTGATGCTTAGCTGCGGCCATACATTTTGCAAATATTGTATTAACTTATGGAAGAAAAATAAGAAAGACTGTCCGATCTGCAGGTATTTCATACATATAAATTATTTCAAGCAGCTAACTTGTAAGATTTTCGTTTGGTTTTCTTTTCTTTTTACTCTCATTTTTGTTTTCCAAATGGAAAAAAATATAATATCACACTGAGATTAATGAAATGCAGAGTCCATATGAGTCCTGCACGCACACTATACAATCTCTGTGTAATGTAAATTTTATACTAACGTGACATATTTTCAGGACACCAATAAAATATGAATCTAGATCTATCGTAGTGGACTCATTTATCGAAAAAATTCTTCCTAATCTTTCTCAAGAAATGAAAAAGAAACGCGAAGAATCATTAAAAATCAGAGAAGGTAAGACGATATCCATTTGTATAGTTTATATAGTTTTCATAGTTCTTTTCACTCATTCATTCTTTTGTGGAAAAGACGGCTTCATACGGCCTTTTATCCTCATGATTATAAGAGCTGATAATCTGATTTTACTTACATTTAAATATCTCATATCACTTTCATACATAAACAACGTATTAGATACTTGTTCTACTTCTAAGTAACAGTAACTCATAACAAGTAACAGTCATTTTGCTAGAAACCACTTTAAAATATTATGTGTATTTACGATAAACGATAGTTATGAAGCTGTCTTATTCACAGAAGAGGAGACTTTACGTTCGCCGGGAGCCGGTGGGCAAAATATCCGGTACGCATTTCCCCTATTCTCTTAGCAATCTTTTTTTGAGTGGAAAGTTTGAAATTAATTTAACTTCGGATGACTTTTCATGGCTTTTGCATTTCTTTACACTCTCTGGCCATTTAAGGTTATAATAATATATGTGAAAGCCATAATTATATCCTAGAGAAGTTATTGTTATAGTCCCACCAACTTATCTGTGAACTGAGTGGTAGCGCCACCGTCGCTTTAGTGTTGCAAATTAATAATAGTTACCCATGATTGGGTATGTCAGATAAATAACTAGGTAAACATGTAAACATAATTTTATTATTTTAAACAATACCTAACATTGTTTTATAATAATAAAATGAGACGAGAACTATAGG